>WEDG01004264.1:0-25254 GCA_017591395.1 Schistocephalus solidus
GTTTGTTAGATAGTTAAGCATTTCGTTCGAAATTATTTTTTCTAGAATTTTTGCTATTACCACTGTTCGGTGAACACCACGATAGCTTTGTGTATCATATCAGATCCCGTTTTTAAAGATAAGTGTAATGCTTGAGTATTTCGTGCTTTCTGGATACAAACCATTCGATTGGGGTAAGGAGAATAGACCAGACAGCAGTATTGGACCATATATCATATGCTTCAGTATGCAAGGTGGGATTTTATCCGTTCCATAAGAGGTGGAATAAGACAGTTGTCTGATAGCTTTTTGACGGTTTCTTCGCTAAAACAGATCTCAGTGAGGGTAAATGCTGTCATGTCTGTTGGTTGAGTAAACGGCTCCTCCTTAACTGAATAGTTGGCTGAGAAGTACTTATTGAATAAATTTGCTATTTGTTTATCGTCCGTTATTACTTTTCCTGCGTGATCAATCATGAGTTGTGGACCTGGTTTTCGATTAGTGTTCATTTGTTCCCGAAAGATCTGGGGTGTTTTTTCGGAGGACCCTATGGCCCGGAGTTCCGCTGCTATGTTTTTGTTTGCTTCCATTTTTTCACCTAGGTAATGAATTTCTCTAATTCATTTGAGTGTGAATAAATAACTATCTGAGGGATCATGAAGTACAAAGAAAATTCAGGAGATAATACCTGCCCTTAGGTCTGCAGACGGAAAACTGGAGACCGATGACCAGGTTAAAGCATCCCTTCTTTCCAAATTCTTCCAGACCGTCTTCACTAGAGAGCCTAAAAATTTTGCTGCTTTTCAAACAGTTTGTCAACCAATGTGTACCCCCCCTTTACCTTACTCCTCCATCTCCTCCTCATCCACAACAGAGGACCTAGACCTAGACTTTTCACCGACCGTAGTTAAAACCGAATTACTCCGTATAAAACCAGCCAAGTCGCCTGGGCCGGATAGAATTCCTGCATTAGTACTGAGAGAACTTGCTAACGAACTGTGTATACCACTGTCCATCATATTCCAAAAGTCCTTTGAAGAAAGCAGACTCCCGGAAGAATGGAAGTGCGCATTCATCGCCCCGATCTATAAAGGAGGTTCACGACTCGACTGTGAAAATTACCGCCCTGTCAGTTTAACTTGCATAGCGTGCAAAATAATGGAGCGTATTATCAAGAGGCATTTAATGCGCTATCTGGAAAACAACCAAATCCTTTGCGATGCCCAACACGGCTTCCGTCCAGGACGTTCCTGTCTCACGAGTGCCCTTCAGTCGCACGAGAAATGGACAAAAGGCCACAGATAAGGGTCATGCAGTAGATGTTGTATTTTTGACTTCAAAAAGCCTTTGATAGTGTACCACACGGGCTTCTTTTGCAGAAGATTTGGAACGTAGGAATTCAAGGAAAACTTTTTCAATTGGATCAAGAGTTTCTTGTCTTTCAGAGTACAGAGAGTTGTTGTTGGAAACTCTAGCTCAGAATGGGTAAAAGTAGAAAGTGGTGTTCCACAGGGTTCTGTTTTGGGCCCCCTACTCTTCCTAATCTACGTGAACGACTGTCTCAACGACCTAGATTGTGAAGCTGTCATGTTTGCAGATGACATTAAAAATATGGACTGAAGTCAGCTGCGCTGATGACGCAAAAAGGGTTACAATCGAATATCGACAAACTAAGTGCCTGGTCGGCTAAGTGGCTTCTTAAGTTCAATGTATCCAAGTGCGTGATCCTACATCTAAGCGCCGGTCGAAAAAGTATCTCTGAGACACCAGTACTTTATTAATGGCACTGCATTAAAAAGAGGTCGAAAACATACAAAGATCTGGGCATGTGGACAACTGTGAATTTGATGCCCTCAGAACACTGTAAGAAAGCAGTCCAGAAGGCAACATGTACACTACATTGGATCAGACGTGCGTTTAAAAATATTCCCCCTGATCTATTCGGAAAAGTCTATGGCGCCTTTGTGAGACCACATTTAGATTACGGAGTACCAGCTTGGATACCGTGGATGAAGAAAGATGTTGACCTCCTCGAACAGGTGCAACGGAGAGCAACGAAGATGGTTGACGGTCTTAAGACTTTACCGTACCAAGAAAGATTGAAAAAGCTTGACTTATTTCCTCTTTCCTACAGGCACTTACGGTGTAGACCGCTCTGGACATTCCGGATTATCCGGGGCCATGATTCCACCCTGAGATCGGAGGATTTCTTCGACTTTGCCTGCACAACTCATCTGCGTGGTCATCCTTACAAGGTTAATAGCGAACGCACGCGATTGAACCTCAGAAAGTTTTTCTTTCAGCCAACGAGTGGTTCGACCTTGGAACTCGTTACCAAGTGAGATGGTTACCTCTGAAAGCATTATTGATTTTTAAAAGAAGGCTTGATTGCATTGTATTTGACAAAAGACGACTGTCACTGCCTGATTTCTTAAAATAAACCTTTTTAAAAGTCTTTTCGGGCTCTACTTTTTCTTCCACAATGTTTCGCTTTTTGGCTGTGAAAACGCATTTGAAGTTATGTTATGCTTTGACTCAAACATTTTAAAATGTACAGCATTTTATATTGACTGTACACATGCAATGATAACCTAACATTAATAGGGTCATCAAGGGCAATGCCTGTAACCCTTCAAAATATACAAATATAAAATAAAAAAAATATATATATATATAATATACTTCAGTATGCAAGGTGGGATTTTATCCATTCCATAAGGGACTCCTTTTGCTGTGTAAGCTTTTAAATTGTCGTACATTTCATTCCCTTACCACTTTGGGGCAGTTTGACCATCATCCGCGCAGCAGTCCTCACAATGTCTTTTTATTTCTTCCATTAGCTTGCACAGATAAGTATCGATGGTTCTTCTCGGTAAAAGTCATGGCCATGTGGAATAAACTTCCCCATAATATAAAATCCAGCGGAGTTATTCTTTGTTAAATATAACAATTACTAGTTTTTTGCATTCAGAACAGTTTTCAAGAATTCTGGGCACCGACACGGTAGAATCTGTTTTCCTGTTCGACGAAGTGCGCGGCATCTGAACCCGATCCCAAGTGTTACCTTGAGAGATACGGCACCGTCTCTGCAGCCTGCACCCGTTGACGTCTTCGGCAGACAGTGAGCAACCGTACACGGATGCTTTTTTGCCTGGGGCAGAATCCCGATTCCTAGCAAAGACAGAGAGACTGCATACAGACTGCAATTGTGTAAGCCCTTCCCTGATCTGAATTGCTATCATCCTTACAGGCGGCAGTTTTTTCTCCTGAATAACATAAAGATAGAAAAAAACACTTATAATGATATATATTCAGGAGTTTTTTTCACTGCCAGCCTCTTCCCACTTAATATTTCATCTGACGATGCCTGTAAACCGGCATTAAATGCAATTATTATTATTATTAATATTATTATTATTATGAGAGGCAATACAGAGGGGCTTTGATCTTAGCCTTCAAACCGGTAAAAGGAGTTGATTGGGCTCTTCAGATGGCCGACCTTTTTGAATTGGTGAACATGACAAGTCTCCGTGGTCACCCATACAAACTGAAAAGAAAACTCTCCAAACTTGAAGTGCGGGCCAACTTCTTTTCCCAAAGGGTGATTGAAGAATGGAACAAACTTCCAACTTCGGTTGTTCAGGCTGAAAGCGTTGAAATGTTTAAAAGAAAACTTGATGAATTTTTACTTGATGGACATATATTTAGTCGACAGCAATGATTGATATACTAAAACGACTATCACCATGTAAAATTTGCTTATCTTGCTAGCTTCTATCTGTAAATATGGTTTTCATAGGCTCTGCCTATCTTCCTTTTATATACTGAGTTAAAATAAGCTTATCTATACTGAATTAAATGTCCTATCTTATTAAAAAAGATGTCGGGTATTATTTAACAGATATTGTTTGATTTTTATTTTAAATTCTAATAGGGCTCCACTATTTCTTAAAGAATTTGGCAGGGCATTCCATATTATCACGTATCTTATGGAATGGAAGTTGGATCGTTCAGCCGTTTTAATTAAGAAATTCTTATAATATTTACATAATTTCTAGTGTCTCGGGGGTCGTTTTGGTTTGTAAGTATATTCATTCTGATAATATCCTGGTCGTGATAAAAGTGAGACCATTTTGTAATCTTCTGATCCGGACGGGCTGAAGACCATATATATTGTATATTTTCATGTATGAGCCTTGAACGCCATCACATTTGGATAAGGATCTAGTAGCGCATCTTTGAATGGCTTCTTATTTCTTTCGGCTTTCTGAGGGCAGTAGGTCAAAGAAAATTGAGCAGTAATCCAGGAGAGGTAAAACGTTCATTTTATATTGTCGTATCTTTATTTATATATTTAGAATTTATATAAGGGCAGGTGAGGAGAAATTTTGAAAAATGAATCCGCATAGTCTAGTTGCTTTTGGAGATATTTGTCTAACGTGGGGAGATCAATCAAGAAAAAAAAAAAAGATCAGTCAAGGTCGTGTGCAAATAACCACCAATTATTTGCTCTCCAACTTGGACAATTTGATCTTCGTTACCACTTCACTAGGACTGATCCGGACAATACTGTTTCAACTGCATGTACTTACTTGCTTCCTGCTCATCTGGAATTCTTTTTTGTGCCGAAATTCGTCAAAAAACGGATCAAATTGGAATTTGTTTATCATCTTATTCAAGTTGACTGCGCAGGCTCTGCACCAATAAAAACTGAGAACCACTCAGGGAACCAAACGTGTACAACCTCGTGAAGATCTGAAGTTATCCAGGACCTTCGATATCTCCGAACGGCTGAGTCGTTCCTGAATATCCTTCATACCGTTTATAGTATTTTTTTCAAAAGCGTTTTTGAACAAGTATAAACATTTTTGCTCATATTGCATTAAATACTCGCCATACTCCAAAGCCAGTCGGAAATTTTCGTTATACGCTCAAAGGAGAACATACTTTTTCCCAGTGTTTTTAACATTTATGGACTCAAAACAATTGTTTGCTAGCAACAGAACCAGTCACGGAACTTCCTTTAAAGGAAAGCCTGTTGAGCTGGCTTCGACATCCACGACTGGCACTCCATCAGTTTATACTTGTAACCAAAAACCAGCAAAGCGCGCAAAAAGCGTAATGGCAGCCAAATCCGTTGGCTACGAGGACGAATCTTGCGTTGGATGTTCTTATATTTTACTAAGAGTTCAAAAACTGGAAAATGAGCTTGCAGACTTAAGGAAGCTCTTGCAAGATAACATTACTCGACGAAATACTCTTAGCAATATTCCAGTTAAAAAGGCAGTGACTAAAGCACGAAAAGTATCAAAAACTACAACTGGTTACAGCTCACAATGTTCGGACGCGATTACCCTTAACGACCGGACAACAGGAGCACAGTCTCTGAATCCTACGGACGACGACCAGAGCAAACCACAAATCTCATCCTGCTATCTTGGGTGTTATAAAGAGCCCGTAGTTGAATCCGAAGAAACAAACGAGTGGCAAGCTGCAATGGGGAAACACCACAACAGGAGGACAAAGTCACAATCAACTCTGATGGATTCATTGAAGCCTTCAGATGAGAGTTTGGTCAGAGGTAGACTTAATCCCAACGAGAGCTCTGTAAACCGTTCTCGTGCCCCTAAGGAGAACTCAGGAGGAAGCGAAAATTCCAAGTACCAGGATCGACAACAGTGTTTAGTTATTCAGGGTTTGCACGAGTCAACTGCAGTCCGACCAGAAGACCGTGTCACCGAAGACCTTGCTTCGTTTAATGGCCTCCTAAACCAGTTGCTCCCACCGGGCGTGGAAGTAAAAGTTATTAAAAGCATTCCGGATCGGCAAAAAGTCTGAAGACAGCCTAGGAACGCCGCGACCGCGACCGCTGAAAATAATGCTAGAGAGCAAAGACCAAATCAAGGCGATCCTATCCAAAAAAACTAACCTACGTCACTCGCATAAAGAGGTTTTTTTCAACCGGACTACTCCCCTGCGGAAAGGCTGAAACGCCGGGAACTTGTCTTGGAACTACAATCAAGACTGAAGGCTGGCGAACACAATCTGGCTATTTTCAAGGGGAAGGTAGTTCAAAAGAATACGAATTTTCCATTGAACCAACCGATTGTTCTGAGGACAACGGCAGCCACCTCACTAACGCCAAAACCATCAGGGAACCAATTGCCCAAAGAGATGTCAGAACTGATTCCTTAACGCCCAGCGTTCTCACTAAAGAAACCAGAGTTACCGAAAATCATCACGAAACGGAAAAGACATACGACCTTGACGTTAGAGGAGACGCAGTTGGGCCCATAAAATTGACAAACGCAACAGGAAATTTGGTTGGCGCAAAATTGAAGTGCTTGTATACAAATGCGCAAAAGCCTTTTATCAAAACTTGATGAGTTAAAAATTTGCCTTGCCGAAGTATCTCCGGATGTGATAGCAGTAACCGAAACCTGGCTGTCGGGCAGTATTCTAGATAGCGAAATAACATTGTCTGGGTACCAAATATATCGGAGGGACAGAGAAAAACCGACAGGGGTGGTGGAATAATTGTGTATGTGAAAGACGTGCTAATAGTGTCTGACAAGACGAGCAAGTTTGCGTGCAGCACTGAAGCCATATGGTTGAACATCAAGGCTCTTGGCTCTCCATGTCTAGATGTCCTCATTGTCTATCGGCCACCTAGGATAGACCGAGTCGCGGACACCCACTTGTTGGAACAATTAGAAAAAGTTCTCCAGTAGACCTAATGTAATGATTATGGGTGACTTCAACGCACCAGGAATTAACTGGAGCACTGTTCAATCATCATGCCCAAAATCAACTTTTGATTATGTTTTTCTGCAAAAAGACCTTGAATGCACTCCTCACACAGCATGTCCCTTTCCCCACCAGAACACGTGAAGGACAAAGGGCTAACTGTCTTGACCTGGTTTTCACGAAAACATCAGGCAGCATTGACGAGATTATTTCAATGCCTCCGCTCGGTCGTAGTGATCACGTGGTGCTTATATGGGACTACTCCTTATTCTCCGTTGCCCCTGCTATAGAGGAAAAACGGCGTAACGTTTGGCGAGGAAACTTTCATCAGATGCGAGCAGATATAACACACATCAACTGGACCTCAATATTTTTCGAGCACCGTAAACGAAGATTGGGAGTCTTTCCGAAATGTTCTTCTGCAACTTATTGACAACCACTGCCCGCTAACGAGTGTCCATCACAGCAAGCGTCCTGGGTGGCTAGACAGCAACTTAAAAAGGGAAATAAACAGGAAGCACAAGTTGTGGAGAAAATATCGCGAGTCTAATCAAGTCGCCTATTTTTAATAAGTACAAAGCACAGAGAAACAAAATGAGAAGCCTTATTCTTACAACGCGAAGAGAATTTGAGAAGACTTTGCTGCAAAAGGCAACGCAGAATCCAAAGTTAGTCTACAGTTACCTCCGTAGATGTACAAGGAATAAACATCAAATACCGCTGATTAAGACTGCCGTGGGCGTCGAAATTTCTGAAAACAGGGAAAAAGCCGAGTACTTTTCACAGTTCTACCGCTCAGTCTTCACAAACGAGGCCAGGTTCCTTCGTCTCTCAGTGGAAAACCCGCCGACTGCAAGCATTAGCCACATACTTTTCTCAGAATTTCTGATCCAAAAGGAATTAAAAGAACTAAAAGAGTCGAAATCCCCAGGACCAGACGAGCTTCCACCCAAGCTTCTGAAAGAACTCGCCAATGAACTTTCCGCACCTTTGTCAGTGCTCTTTCAAAAGTCCTTTGACTCCGGAACACTTCCTTTCGATTGGAAGCTGGCACATATAACTCCCTTGTACAAAAGCGGTAGCCGGGCGTCAGTGACAAACTACAGGCCCATAAGCTTAACATGCATCCTTGGTAAGATTATGGAAAGGATCATCAAGAGCGAATTGGTGAAATTCCTAGAGACTCATAATTTGTTATCAAGCTGTCAACACGGGTTCAGAAAAGGAAGATCATGCACAACGAATTTGCTGTATTCGATCCAGAGGTGGACCCAAGCACTTGAAGATAGACACGCGATTCACATTGCCTTCATTGACTTTCAAAAGGCCTTCGATACTGTGCCGCACGAGAGACTGCTTTACAAGCTAGAAAGAATTGGAATCAGAGGTAACCTCCTCAAGTGGATCTAAAACTTCCTCATGGGTCGGCGCCAGGTTGTGTGCATCGGCCAAGAGAGGTCAAGGTCTGCTGCGGTCGAGAGTGGGGTTCCTCAGGGTTCAGTACTAGGGCCAATACTGTTTTTAATATACGTGAACGATTGTGTCAGGAATCTCGACTGTGAAGCAGCAATGTTTGCCGACGACATTAAAATCTGGAATGTAATCCAGAGCCCTGCTGACGAAGATAAACTGCAGATCAACCTAACTCGGTTGGAGGAGTGGTCGAATCATTGGCTTTTTGCGGTTCAACGTCGATAAGTGTACAATACTTCGCTTAGGCAACCCGTCTGGATCTGCCGAAAGTAGAAGTTACTTTCTCAACGGTGAAGCCTTAAAAAGACGTGGAAACCCAAAAGGACCTTGGTGTGCTGATGACCACCACCTTAAAACCATCGTCTCACTGCTCGAAAGTGGCGAAGAGGGCAATTTCGGTGTTGCATGCCATCAGACGAGCCTTTTTGGATTTCGATGAAGATCTTTTGCTAAGACCTTTGGAACATTCATTAGGCCACATTTGGACTATGCTATGCACGCCTGGAAACCCTGGACAGTTCAAGATCAGAACTGCCCTCGAAAGAGTACAGAGGAAAGCCACCAAAATGGTTAGAAGTCAAAGCTCCTTGCCATATCCCACCCGCCTAATGAATCTTAATCTGTTCCCTTTGAGTTATAGGCAAATGCGTGGTGATCTCCTGCAGACATTCCGCATTGTGAAGGGATTGGATTGTTGCCTGGAATTCTCGGACTTCTTTGAATTTGCCACCACGACCCATCTCCGAGGTCACCCATTGAAACTGCGTGTCCAGCAGGCGAGACTGGATGTGCGCAAGTTCTCCTTCTCTGTCAGAGTGGTTAGACCATGGAATGCCCTCCCTGAAGACGTTGTGATGTCACCATCGCTGGAAAGCTTTAAAAGGAACCTTGACAGTTTTATGTTCCGCAACGAGCCTGAGCGATGAGGCATTTATCTTAACCCTCGAGAGTCGTGCACCACTTGTCAAATTTTATGACCGCCTTTTGTACCTTGGCAACCCACACGGTTTCTCTGTACACCGCACTTAATTTTACGTTACAAATAGGGTACTCAAAGGCCCATGCCTATTTCCCTCAATAAATTGAATTGAATTGAATTGAAAAAAAGAGGATTGGTATAGCTAAGACCTTAGTTTTTTATTGATGTTGTCTTGGTTATTTCCTGACTGTTGAAAATGAAGGGAGGAAGTTTTTGTTGACCAAAACTCAGGAGATGACATTTACTTGGAGAGAATGGCATTTGCCTTAGAGTACTCCATTCGCTTAGTTTTTTAAGATAATTTTCAATCGTTCTATGCATATCGGCTTATTTATGCTTGTTATATGCATATGCAAGTTTAAAGTCGTCCGCATATAAAAATCTTTAAGCTGACGTTGATATAGAGGATAAACAGTACCTTAGACAGTACCTTCCCGGTGCTAACCAAATATAAATTCTAAAATTCTAAAACCGTGAATGTATGTAAGAAATGGGAGGGAACCTAGGATAGTCCCTTGAAGTACTCCGCTACTAATATGCGATGGTTCTGAGACCACGTTTCGAATTTTTACTACATGATAGCGGTTTTGAAGGTAAGATTTTAGAAAGTCGAGAAGTGGAGACCCAATTTCATGACTTATTATCTTCACTAGAAGCCTTCTGACGGGGGACTTGATCGAACCCTTTTTTAGGTCAAAGTATATCGAAGCTACCGTGTTTCCGTCATCTCTGTTACTTAAAAATGAAATCAAGGAAAGTGAGATGGCAGGACTGACATAGCTTTTTAGGTAAGAAAGCGTGTTGAGAGGAAGATATGAGGTAAGCGTTTGTTTGATAGTTTAGCATTTGGTTCGAAATTATTTTTTCTAGGATTTTTGCTATTACCGCTGTTCGGTGAACACCACGATAGCTTTGTGTATCAGATCAGTTCCCGTTTTTAAATATATGTGTGATGCTTGATGTTTTCCAGCTTTCTGGATACAAACCATTCGATTGGGGTAAGGAGAATAGACAAGACAGTAGTATTGGAGCATATATCATATGTTTCAGTATGCAAGGTGGGATTTTATCCATTCCATAAGGGACTATTTGTGCTGTGTAAGCTTTTGAATAGTCGTACATTTCATTCCCTTACCACTGTGAGGCAGTTTGACCATCCTCCGCGCAGCAGTCATCGTAATATCTTTTTATTTCTTCCATTAGCTCGCACAGTTAAGTATCGATGGTTTTTTTCGGTAAAAGCCATGGCCATGTGGAATTAACTTCCCCATAATATAAAAATGCAGCGAAGTTATTCTTTTTTAAGATGAAAATTACTAGTTTTTTGCATTCAGAACAGTTTCCAAGAATTCTGGGCACCGACACGGTAGAATCTTTTTTCCTGTTCGACGGAGTGCGCGGCATCTGAACCCGATCCCAAGTGTTACCTTGAGAGATACGGCACCGTCTCTGCAGCCTGCACCCGTTGACTTCTTCAGCAGACAGTGAGCAAACGTACACGGATGCTTTCTTGCCTGGGGCAGAATCCCGGTTCCTAGCAAAGACATAGAGACTGCATACAGACTGCAATTGTGTTAGCCCTTCCCTGATCTGAATTGCTATCATCCTTACAGGCGGCAGTTTTTTCTCCTGAATAACATAAAGGTAGGAAAAACACTTATAATGATATATATTCAGGAGTTTTTTTCACTGCCAGCCTCTTCCCACTTAATAATTCATCTGACGATGCCTGTAAACCGGCATTAAATACAACTATTATTATAATTATAAGAGGGGGAATTATAAAGTTGTCTGATAGATTTTTTGAAAGTTTCTTCGCCAACACAGATCTCATTGAGGGTAAATGCTATCATGTCTGGTGATAGGGGGTATCGGCTCCTCCTCAACTGAAAAGTATGCTGAGAAGTACTTATTGAATAAACTTGCTTGTTGGTTATCGTCCGTTATTACTTTTCCTGCGTCATCAATCATGAATTGGGGACCTGTTTTTCGATTAGTGTTCATTTGTTTCCGAAAGATCTGGGCGTTTATTTTGGAGGACCCTATGGCCCGGAGTTCCGCTGCTATGTTTTTGGTGGCTTCCATTTTTTCACCTAGGTAATGAATTTCTCTAATTCATTTAGTCACTTTAAGTCACTTTATTGAGGGAAGTAGGCTTTCGCCCTTGAGCTCCCTATTCATATGCGAAAATGTCAATAGTATAAATGATTACAGTGATATATCTGACAAATGAAAATGTAGGGTCATCGATGTGTGTGGGCCAGGCGCAACCTGCCACTGTTTACACAATCTTCATTATATTGACAATAGTTTCTCAGAAAATGAGTATCTAGTTTGAATTTAAATGAATCAACAGTTTCTGAAAGGACAACATCCTCAGGGAGTCCGTTCCATGCTCCAACGACCCTCTGCGAAAAGGCGTTCCGACGGACTTCCGTGTGGACAAACTTCCTCTGCAGTTTAAAGGGATGACCCCGCAGATGTTCCGTCCCAGCCAATTCGAAGAATTCAGCAAATTCTAGGGCACAATTGAGGCCTCTGACAATCCAGTAGGTTTGGATGAGGTCACCGCGTAGTTGCCTGTAATTTAGAGGAAACAAATCAAGTTGAACCAGTCTTGCTTCGTAAGGCAGATTACTAAGATTCTTGACCATCTTCGTAGCCCTCGCCTGCACTCGTTCCAGCTGTAGATAATCCTTTTTAAACCACGGACGCCAGGCCTGGATGGCATATTCCAAGTGAGATCGAACATATACCCCGTAGGTTTTTCGGAAGAGTTCCTTATCAATCTGCACAAACCCACGTCTGAGCGCAAATAAGACCTGTGTAGCACGTTTTGCTGCCTTTAAACACTGTGAAGATGGTTTAAGTGAGGCATGTATTAGAACACCGAGGTCCTTCTGTTCCTCAACAATTGAAAGGGGCTGCCCATTAAGAATGTATTGGAAGGAATCATCCTCCTCACTGGTTCTTCTGGTACGCAGTCTTAGGACCACACACTTCCCAACGTTAAAATTTAAGAGCCAACGAGCAGACCAGCTGCTAAGACGGTTGAGATCCTCTTGAAGTGCGTGCCTATCGAAATCAGATCTGATGACCCTCCACAATTTAACATCATCTGCAAACATGATGGCGCTGCAATCCAGGTCGTTGACACAGTCGTTGATGTACACTAAGAAGAGTAACGGCCCTAATACCGAGCCTTGGGGGACACCACTTAGAACCGGAGTAGGTGTTGACTTCGAAGTATCGACGCACACAGTTTGCAACCTATCTGTAAGAAAGTCTGCGATCCATGTCAGCAACATTCCTATTATGCCGATTTCAGATAATTTGTAGATGAGACGTTTGTGTGGGACACTGTCAAACGCCTTCTTGAAATCAGTGAATATGACGTCAACCCTACCATTTTCGTCCAGTGCACGAGTCCACTGCTCTGTTGAGAGTAATAAACTAGAAAGACAGGAGCGATTCTGTCTGAAACCATGCTGGAGATCTGAGAGTAATTGGTTTTCCTCAAGGAACTTCATGGTTGTCTTCTTGATTATTGATTCCATTATTTTACAGCAAATGGAGGTTAGGCTGACAGGCCGATAATTGTTGACATTAGATCGAGCACCACTCTTGTATATGGGATATATATTTGCTGCCTTCCATTCGGATGGCAGTTTCCCTGATTCAAATGACGAATTAAATATATGCGCTAGTGGTTTGGACAGTTCGCTGGCCAGTTCTTTTCAAGAACTTGGCCGGTATATCGTCCGGACCAGATGACTTCGCTTCTTTCAGATTTCGCAGTTCTAGTTCCACGAGAGGTTCCTGGAAGATTATATATTCAAGCACTGGACGGGCGTCTATAACAGCACTGTTGACGTGGTCAAGCTGAAGTTTCGGTTCTCTAGTGAAAACCGAGGTAAAAACCGACCTAAGTACTCGGCTTTGTCGCAATTTTCAACGACTTCAACACCATTCCCATCCATGAGTACTGCTACTGGGTCCTTGTTTTTTAGTCGGCTATTGATAAAATGGAATAAAAGTTTTGGTTTATATTCAGCCTGTTGAATAATTCTTGATTCAAAGTTCTTCCTTGCCTGACGAATCATTTTTTTCACAGCGTTTCTTTGATGACGAAATTCTTTGAGATGCTCTGCTGACCCTGTTTGCCTGAATACCTTCCATTTTTTATTTTTCTTCTTTAGCTGCCTGTTAAGTTCTCTTGTTAACCAGGCGGGGCGACTATTCTTTTTTTGCACCTTCACGGGACAAAAGCGTTCAATCAGATCGAGTAAGACTGTCTTAAAGGACCGCCAGTCATCCTCCTGATTACCTTTAAGCAAACAATCCCATCTCATAGACATCAGTTCTTTCCTCATCGCGTTAAAATCAGCCTTCCATATATTTCGCTTGCATTCCGTTCCATTCTGGCGCTGAGAATAAAGTGAGTAATCCCACATCAGCGTACTATGGTCACTCTTACCGAGGGGTGCAATAGAATACACTTCATCAATGCTAGAGAAGTCCTTCGTAAATACAAGGTCCAGGCAATTTGCTCTCTGGTTCTCTCTAAATCTTGTTGGTATGTGAACCTTCTGTACCAGAGGTTGGTCGAGTGAGATCCATTAGCTTGTGGCCGAAGGAAGTTGGTGCACCATCAACTGTCAGATTAACCCAGTCTACTATAGGTGCATTGAAATCGCCAGCAATAAGCACCTCCTGGTGGCTTGCTACTACCTTGAGCAAATGTAGGAGGGACTCATCAGCTGCACTTGGAATGTTCGGTGGTCTGTAGATCGTCAAAAATTGTAGGTTCTGTGAACAATCCTTTTTTATCTTTATCCAGAGAAATTCATATTCAGGGAAAATGGAGTGTGCTCGTTCGACTGCCGAGATTCCTGTCCTTACATATACGGCCACTCCTCCTCCCTTTCTATTTTCTCTGTCTTTTCGAAAAAGTTGGTATCCATCAATCGAAACCTCGCTATCCGAGATTTCGGCTTTGAGCCACGTTTCCGTAATGGCAACGATATCGGGGGTTCGGTCTGATACTAATGCTTTGAGTTCATCTACTTTCGATAGGAGACTCTGAGCATTGGTATACAAACATCTCAATTTAGACTGGGTAACTCCTCCATATAGACTTCTGCGAATTTCGCGCGATTGAATACTAGAGTCTGTCATTGCTTTTCCGAGATGAACTGGTGTCCATCCCGCCGACGTTGAGTTCTGATGAGTGGTCGTCATCCGAGTTCTGGAGCGCCTTCTTTTTATTATTCAAGCTCTGTACAGTTGGGTACATCGTATTTAGTGTCCTCCGTCTCGGCGAGAATCCACCTTGATTATGTACGGGGTCTGCCATAAGAAAGACCTCTTTATCACTTTTATTTCCCCGTCCTGTATTTGGAGCCATTTTTCCCCCTGCTCCGTCCTCCTCTTCAGTTCTGCTCTCAGCATCCTCATTTCGTACCTTTCCTTGGGTTCGTAATCCGGCTGAAAAAAACACATCCCTGTGTGCGCTACGGAGAGCCGTTCTCCGTTCTAGGAGGCGTGAAGCCCTGAACATCATTTTCAAGAATTATTTTTAAGAGGCCTTGGTGATGATAGTTCATGTGAAACATCCGCTTTTTCCTAAACGGCATGCTTTGTGCACTGTTACGCATTCGCCATCTCGAAGAATCGAATATGAGTATTCTCGGAAAAGACTGAGGTCATGTTCTACCCTTTCCTTTGCAATCAGAGAATTGGATTCGGGAACCCCTTTAATAACGAGATTGCGTTTTCGGTCAAAATGTATGTTTGGTGACTTTGAGTTCAGATTTGTTGATAGAGCATAAGTATCAGGAAAAAAAGGCTACTCTGGTCGACGATGTTATTTGCGTCAGTATGAGCAACTATTCCTAAAGTTAATGACAAACCCCTTTTGGAAACTTTGCCAATTGGTCCTCCACTTGCTCCTGTAGTACCAAGAGAGGATTGCACTTAAAATAAATAAATAAATAAATAAATTGTATATTTAAGGCCCAGAGAGCCCCGTCATTTCAAACTTAGTATCGCGGTATAAATAAATACAAAGTGGATAATTGCTGCTCTATGTGAGCAGCCATATTAACAGCAGAAATTAACATTATGGTAGGCATATCCGATTCAGAACGATTTGCCATTTTTAAAACAATAGACAACAATCTTTAACATAAACGGTGAACTAGAAAAAAAGCAGTAAAAAAAAACTCCTACGGTAAATTGGAGGCGGAGTTCAGCGAGCCGCCAATTTTAAAAAAAAGTAGGAGAAAAAAACTGCTTCACTAAAACATTAATAGCTAGATGCAATGGGATAGATCTGTGATGATGCTGACAACGTATGAGGGTTCGGAACGCTCCTTGTCGTGTGAGAGATAATATAGCAGTCAGAGCTACTGTTTGTTTCCACCAGTGGAGGTGAGAGAGGACGGACTCATCGTGGACACCAGGGTCAAAACGAAGACGGGACAGTAGAGGTCATGAGATCATCATTGAGATGCGACCTTGCCGACTGCATAGTCCCCCAATCAAAGAAGCAAAACTATCAGAACCCGCCTTGATCCTCAACTGAACCTGGAGACCATCGTCGGGGTTGCAAAAGCGGAGGAAAGTACCAAGGTTGCCAAGACTTGGCGATGCTAGTTTAAAATGAGGGGGGGGGGCAAAAGTAAATGCAAAGATTGACTCTGCAGAGGATGATGGATATATAATAAGAGACCATTATAATATCAAGGGAACTGCCTCAAATACCAGGAGGACCCTTTTCGAAATCCAAAAGTTGCGAGTTAGGGAAGGAAACAGACAATAAGGACTTTATATCTTCCGAAGTTAAATGCACTTGAGCATCTATCGGTAAGAACGAGCTTTTTCCGGAGTTCTAACCACTTTTTTGTGAAAGCTTCTTGGCCCTTTTCGACTTCGAATTCTTCATCTTAGGTGCTTCAAATTCAACGTGCTTCTCAACTTCACCCTTTTTTGTATCATTCAGCGACGATGCCGCATATATTTGTGTATCCAGCACATTTCTGTTTCTGTCTAAGCTCGATGACAGTAGTAAGGTGCATGAGCTGTTTTAATCTCCCTTTTGAAGCTCTGTAGACGCAATGTCTTTAAGCTCTACATGAGGTATTCTTGAGGAAGCAATATTTGCATACGTTATTTATTTGGTTGGAATTCTCGTTGCTACGGGTGAACTTTGAACCTTCTCTTTGAGATCGGCCATTTCTTGTTTCAAGATACTTATCTCTTTCTCCATCAATGAGAATTTCTGCAAGAGATTTAAACACCCCATGCACTTTCGTCCTCGTAGGTGACATTCATTAGTGTTCCCAGGCTTTTTGCCCGCTTGGCAGGAGGAGAAGTGGTAACAGAATATCTGTCTTTGTCATTTTTTTTTGTTTGGATACAATTTTGTTTTCCATTTTGTCGTGAGGACATAGCGCACTGGTTAAGCTCGTCGCCACATGAATCTGCGACCCGGGTTCGAGGCCCGACAGCGCCGCGATTTTTTTTTCTCAGCACAGATGATTCCTGAGCGTCTGCGTTTTCCATACCTCTTATGACTGTATTGGAATGCATTTAATTAATAAATCCTTTTAAATAACTGGGCTAGGATGCAATAGTATTCAGCAGTCAGACTTCTATAATAAGCATGCAACGACTCAGCCTTTGTTGCGACTTCTCCCTCCCTGATGAAAGCAGATTTGAGCAGCACACCGCTGGCGTGAATTTGGAAGCAGGTGAACGCTGAAGCTTGTATTTCTCGTAGGGATAATGTCCTGGACGTGGAATAATCCTCAGTGATGGATATTTGGATAAATAACTATCTGAGGGATCATGAAGTAGTTTTAATTTTTTTAGTCTCTTGGAAAGGAAAAAAGGAATTTGTGACATATACGGCGATCTCTCATCTATTAATTTATCTCGAATTATAAAAAGTGTAGAGTATAAAGGGTTAACAGCTTCCGTCGTGGATGTCATTAGACGATAAGAGCTCCAGTCTAGTGACCTTACATAGTTGCTCATAAAGTCAATGTCGAGTTTTTTTGGATTTATGTAAATGCAACTAGAATCTTCTGTTACTTTTATGTTTAGAGGGAGCATTTTTATTATTGCCTTATGATCACTTTCATAGGTTATGCTGTCGTAATGTGAATGTAAGGGCTAGATATCATTTGTGAGCATAATGTCTAGTATGTTGTTCCCTCGGGTCGGTGTTTGATTATTTTTGTCCAGTTATCGAAACAAAATTGATGATAGGAGTTCATCGTGTCTGGTGGGTGCTATAAGCTTAGCCAAGTTTATTTCAGGATGGTTTAGATCACCTGCAATTATTTTATATTCAAATTGAATATTTGATATGGTATCTACTAGATTGGATAGGCTCGTGTCATCATTGCTTCATTCTGGAGGAGTGAGGAGACATCCGATAAGTATATTTTTGTGCGACAGGGATTTTACTGTGGCATAGCATGCTTCGCCAGGGAAAGTTTCGTGTGAAACATCGAAACCACTTTGTCCAATGGTAGTTTTGATGCATATCATACAGCCACTGCCTCATTTATTTACAATCCAAAGCTTGTAAATTGTAAGTTTGTGAGCCTGATCTGCGACCAGTTCCTGTCAAACCCCTCGGTCCTTCCTTTGAAGTTTATCGAACAGTTAGTCGGTCTACTGTGTCTCGTTTCGATCCAAGCGTCCGTTAGAAATGGCGGAACCTACGATTCTACTATCCTTACACTTTCTGGTCCCGAGTGCCGACTGCGCTCAGTCCACAGATCTGCTCGTCCCTCCCTACATGGCGACGGTGGCGGTGGGGTAGAACTGATCTCCAGATGCCCCGATGCTGTGGTCCGGGGTGTAGGTCATATGTCTGCCTCGGATGACCTGCGAACATTTTCCTGTCGTGAGGCCTTCATGAAGCTCTGCTTTGGGAGTCTTCTGCGCTTTGATTTTTTCAATGGCGCCAGCCTGCCTACGGAAAACAAGAAGCCCTTCGACAAGTTGCTGCGGAGTTCGAATGAAGAGCCTTCGGCTCACGTAATGCTTTGCAGGCTAGCTGTGCGTGATGTCATCCAGCGCTGCACTTCCATCCTTCAGCAGTTCTCTAGGGCTGTCCAGTTTACAGAAAAATGTCCGCTTCCTCGGTACTCCCATTCTGTGTTGTTTTTGCTTGCAGCTTTCCGCATCGTTTTTGAAACCACTTCCTTTATTGCCTTCAGGGAGGCCCACTTTTGATTTTGTCAATTTTTATCTTTCTCGCTAATTACCACCATGTAGGCGCTGTCTGAATAGTGGACACATTCCTTGGCGAAGTTCTATATACTAGGCCCCTTCGGCTGGTTTTAATAATTTAACTGTGAAAACCTTGGCGACCCTGGTGGAATTCGAATCCGCTGCAAAAAGGACATGAACGAGTCAACTGGAGAGGTGTATTTATTGTCTGCTCTTCTAAGAAGTAGCACGGACTGGGATATTATCTGTCCAGTTATCTGCCCGTGCGTGACTTGCGCTGCGTTTAGCCTGATGCCAAGTTCACTGTTGCTGGCTGTTGGACACCGATGTATTCTCGTCGACACGAATGCAATGCCCCGCTTATATCACAAAAGTGACACATGTACCAATTCTTCAGACGGTTTTGTGGGCTCGTCGTGTCTCAAGAAGGGCCCATCAGTCACCCACAGACAGCATGTATCAACTGGGCATTGGATTCCTAGTGTAGATAGTACTGAAATCCAGGTGTACTGAAGTCGGCTTTTGCATGTTTTTTGATCTTTTTCTATTTGTTCATCTGCGTGAACTGTGTTTCCTGTTTGATCTGAAGAAGTTACGGTATGTGGTTGTCCAAACTTCGGTCTCTCTCTCATTGACTTATTTTTCTCTCAGACTGCAGGCCTTTCATGTGATCCGCTCTTTTCAATAGTTTTAGGAAATTTTTCAGGCACTAAATGAGACCGCACCGACAGCTGCACTAACAGCTGTATTTCCTGGCTGGGATGGTGTTTGACTGTGTGAACCCCCCTCCCTCCCATCCTATTCCACCCACGGAGAGAGTGGTTCTGTCTCCGGCCCGATTCGTGGCAGTTTCAGCACACGATCCTCCTTTCGTTTTTTTGTGTCCTATACACATTGCTGCTGCTGCGAAAACGGGTCTATTTAGGCCTAAAGGCCTCCCTGCGCAGCTGTTTCCCCGGCTGCTTAGTTGTGTTGGTCCGTAGTACCGTCCTGAAAGCGGTGCAAAGAAGACGCCATTCCTACTATTACCATTTCCCGTTGAAAAGTTTTTGTCAGGGTCAGCACGCGCGCGCACGCAAAAAAGCCCCTTTCGTACTCATACACGGACTATGGAGTCGGTACTTTGTGTATGTGTGTGTCCGCCGCCAAGGCCAACAGAGCGGCACGAAAGTCACCAGCGCCCCGGACCAACACCGCCAATGCCAACACCCTGCCAACATGCTTGCACTGTGAACGCATCTTCCGCGCGCGAATCGGCCTAGATGAACATCTTCGGACGCAATGCACCAACAATCCAACAATTCCAATTTCTACGTCAAATTCTGCCAACCCCCCTTCTGACTCTCCCACCCTCACTCCTGGTATCAATTCCATTACTCCCACCATCATAGAGACCACGTCCATCTACTCATCGCCTGTTACCCCCATCACCGCAACCACCACCGCCTTCGCCTTCACTACCACCACCACCACCACCACCATCAGCGATGGGGAATATCTCCTAAGCTGTACTCAATGCGACCGCACATTCACCTCACACAACGGCCTGGTCGGTCACTTGCGAATACATCGTACAGAGACCAGTGAGCCAGTGCCTGGAGCACCATCACACAACAGAGATCGTCGCCTCCACTGCCCTCAATGTCCTCGCGCATGCACGCATCGCATAGGCCTATTCGGTCACATGCGCATCCATGACAGCGGAATTTACCAAAATTCTGACAACACCGAAGCACAATTCATACCCTCCGCTCCTGCCATTCTTAGCGCCCCTACCACCCCCACTACCATGAATGACATCGCCCCAGCCTCTACCGATTTCTCCTGCCCACACTGCGCCCGCAACTTCAACTCACGCATTTGCCTGGTCGGTCACATGCGAATCCATCGCACGGAGGCTGGTGAACCAGTGCCTGGGGCTCTGAGATACAGTCGACGCGCCCGCCTTCACTGCCCTCAGTACTCCCGCACATTTACACACCGCATGGGCCTATTAGGACACATGCGCCTCCACGACAACCTCCAGTAAACCACCGGAGGCTAAGCTACATCAGCGCACACTACCTACACCAATACATTGACAACACCCTCACAATCACCATTTATTAGAGTATATCACAGTGTCCTAGAAACCATGGCTAGAAAGTCTGCCAATCTGACGCTTCCACCAGACCACGTCGTTGGCTCAGTGTATGTGCTGTGTGTGTCGAGTGGCTTACCAGTGGACTGGGCGTCAGACGGCGATGGCTGCTCCATATCCCCTGAGTTTGTGAATCCTGGTGTGTGCGTTATGGGGGCCAGGTCGCGCTGTGGCGCGCGAAGACGGGTATGCCGATCCGTCAACCAATGCGCCCACTCCCACATCAGGCAACTGGCCGGCTCGGACATTGTCTGATGGTGGGGGTTTGGGAGAGAGTGAGGTCGACAACTCAGCACATGTTCCTCTCTATAAATAATCTGACGCGCTTAAAATGATCATGGTGCGCTTAAAGCCATGGCTTTGAAGGTTGCCAACTGACGGGATAACTCGAACCACGTGGTCCGCCCAGTGTGTGTTTTGTGTGGAGCGGCTGACTGGCGGACTGAGAGTCAGGCTGCAATAGCTCCTTCTTAAGGTAGTCTTAATGGCACTCCCACTGTGGGATCCGAGCCAGGTGTGGTGGTACGCCCAGGGGCGGCTCCGACCGCACCAGCCACCTGCGCATTCTCCCATATCCGGTCTTCTTGACTGTGTCATGTAACCGGGCTCAGGTGGGGGAGGAGAAGAGTGTGTGTTTACGTTAACCGCCGTGGTTGGAAGGTTGCAAACTAACAATTACACTCAGACCTCGCAGTTAGTCCAAGGTGTGTTGTCTGGAGTGGCTGACTGGTGGTCTGAGAGTCAGGCTGCGATGGCTCCTTCTTAACGTGACCTCTGGCTATCTCACATATGTGAGATGTAGGCCGTTTAACCCCCTGTTGTGTGAAATCCTGGTGCTTGTGTTTGGGGGGCCACGTCGTGTACGTAGAACACCTAGACGAGGTCACCAGCAGCTGCGCCCGCTTCCGCATCAGACAACTGACCGGCTCGGACAGTGGTCTGATTGGGGGGGGTGTGGGGGAGAGAGTGAGGTCGCGTGGTTAGCGTATTTTCCTCACTATAAACAATCTGACGCGCTTGAAACTATCACGGTGCGCTTAAAGCCGTGGCTTGGAAGGTTGCCAACTGACGGGATAACTCGGACCGCTTGGTCAGCCCAATGTGTGTTTTTTGTGGAGTGGCTGACTGGCGGACTGAGAGTCAGGTTGCAATGGCTCCTTCTTAATGTGGCATTTATGGCCCTCACACTCCGTGGGATCCGAGGCAGGTGTGGTGGTACGCCCAGGGGCGGCTCCGGCTGCGCAAGCCACCTGCGTCCTCTCCCATCTCCAGTCTTCTTGACTTTTTCTTGACACCGGGCTCAGGTGGGGGAGGAGAGAGTGTGGTAGATGCAGCGCAAGTCTATTATCACTTTAAACTAAATCACGCGCAAGTCACCGTCCCTGCTCCACTTTCCCATGGTGCATACGGTGGACATCGTCGGACTACGACGGTCGAACTGTCGTTATGTACTATCGATATCGCATTGATAAGGGTGATACTTAGGATGTTGGATAGGGAAGAGGCCAGCTGTTGTGACAAAAACTGATTTCTAAAACTGTTTTGACTGTGTGATGGGCTAATAGAAGGGAAGTGTGTAACTTTTGGAAGGTATGGTGATGTGTATGGTGAGAAATGAGTGCATGGGTAAGAGTGTATGTGTTGAGTGTGTGTTGGGATTTGAGTGCATGGTTTAAAGTGTATGGGTTGTGTTTAGCTGTTAGATTGCATGGGTTGAGTGTAGAGTTTATGCCCCATATAGGGGGGAGTATTAATTGGGCGGTTATTGCAAATACCTGGGGTTATTTTTGGGAAGGTTTGCCAACCTAGGTAACTGGTTTGGTTGCCATAAGTTGCTACTATGTTTGACAGGTTAGCATGGGTTGGTTTACTCCTATGCCGTGCAGTTGGAGTTGAGGTGTTATTAAAAGAGCTTATTCGTGTCTTATGCATAGAATTTGTTTGTAAAGTTTGCGAATGCTTCACTTTTTGTCCCGAACTAAAATTTCTATCGAAAAGACCGCATTAATAAACGAGGCAGTGGTTGTATGATAAACATTAAAAATACCATCGAACAAAGGGTTTCAATGGTTCGCACGAAAATTTCCCTGGCGAAGCATGCTTTGCCACATTAAAATCCCTGTCGCACAAAAATATACTTATCGGATGTCTCTACACTCCTCCAGAATGTAGCCATGATGACACTGGCCTAACCAATCTAATAGATACCATATCAAATATTCAATTTGAATATAAAATAATTACGTGTGATCTAAACTGGGCTAAACTATCAGCTCCACCAGACTTTTATGAACTGCTATCATCAATTGTCTTTCATAGCTGGACACAAATAATCAATAAACCGAGCCGAGGAAACAACAATCTAGACATTACGCTCACAAATGTTATCTGGCCCCTACATACGCATTACGACAGCATAACATTTGAATGTGATTATAAGGCAATATAAACAATGTTCCCTCTAAACATAAAATAAACATCAGATTCTAGTTACATTTATATTAATCCAAAAAACTCGACAACTATGTTAGGTCACCAGACTGGAGTTAATATCTTTAACGACATCCGCGATGGAAGCTGTTAGCCATTTTACTCTACCCTTTTTATAATTTGAGATACCTTAATAGATGAGAGATAACCGTATAAGTCACAAATCCCCATTTTCCTTTTCAAGAGGCTGAAAAACAAAAAAAAACAACCTCACGATCCCTCAGTTAGTTATTTATCCGCACTCAGAGGAATTAAGGAAATTCATGATCTAGTTGAAAAAATGGAAACTAATAGAAACATAGCAGCAGAACGTCGGACAATAGAGTCCTCTGAAAAAACAGCCCAGATCTTTCGGAAACAAATGAACGCTTATCGAAAACCAGGTCCAAAACCGTCAAAAAAGCTAGCAGACCACTTTCGAATTCCATCTTTTATTAATTAATTAATTTATTAATTATTGCCAGTTTACAGGCAAGGTCAAAAGGGATATACAGTAGGGGGTCGAGCTGACAGTGAAAAAAACTCCTGATCATTATTTATAGTGTTTTCAGGAGAAAAACTGCAGCTTATTGTTCAGTCTAGTTCAGTCTATTTGAGGAAGATTGTTTAGGGACTTTGAAATCTCTGATTTTTTACATAAAAAGTAGCAAGAATAAGAAGCTAAAGTACAATCAAGGCAATGCAGGCAGATTTCCGTGGTAGTCTCTTTTAATCACTTTATTGAGGGAATTATGCTTTCGCCCTTGAGCTCCCTATTCACACTAAAAATGATAAAAGATTAAACGTTTACAGCAATTACTCTTAAAAATGTTAACCCCAAGGTCATCGATATGTGTTGGCCAGGCATAAGCTGCCACTACTGACACAAGCTTCATTCTATGTACAATAGTTTCTCAGCAAATGAGTTTCCAGTTTGCATTTAAATGTGTCAACAGTTTCTGAAAGGACCACCTCATCAGAGAGTCCATTTCATGCACCAATGACCCTCTGTGAAAAGGCGTTCCGACGGACGTCCGTGTGGACCAACTTCTTCTGCAGTTTAAAGGGATGACCCCGCAGATGCTCCGTCTCAGCCAATTCGAAGACGTCAGCAAATTCTAGGGCACACTCGCAGCCTCTGATAATCCGGTAGGTTTTGATGAGGTCACCGCGTATTTGCCTGTAATTTCGAGGAAACAAATAAAGTTCAACAATTCTGGTTTCATAAGGCAGATGACTAAGGTTCTTGTCCATCTTCGTACCCCTATTTTACCGTATTTACTGCCCCTAGCAGTGAACTGTCTATTAATTGTTAGTTTAAAAAGCTCTTATTACTGCTACATATTATTTGTGGCGGCCATATAATCACTTGGACTAATTAGTTTGCACTTTGCATAAGTGTGGTTAAAATTGTAGCTCAGTTTGTCGTTTTCTATTAACTGTTTGAAATCAGCTGCCATTTTAGCCAATTTCAGTATACTCTTGTAAATTATTAACTAACTATTTTCTATTAAGTAAACCGAAATTCCGTCTACTAGCTTACGATGTCCCGCAAGCGACTCGCAAAAAGACGAAAAGTTGCAGCTTCCCTACATCCTTGAGTAATAGAGTAATAGAGAGGGACCTATCTAGCGTATGCGAGACTTCGCAGCCCTCTGTAGATATTGTCAACTCTAAAATCCCTTTCGTAAAATCTGGAACATCTTGATCCTCGGATTGCTCAAGCCTACACCTCGTCCTGCGTTAATCAATCGTCGTCCGACGAACTGGTAGATTTTTGCGCAAAGGGAACTATAACCAATGCCTCTGACACAGTTATCCAACAGGCTTTTAAATTCATTGGGATAATTAGCTCGAAACCGAAGAACGGATAGAAAACGCAAGCATAATTTCATACTGCGTATGTCCCAGTTACATATCTGCTTTCGACGGCGCGCGTTTGTTTTCTGGAAAGCAGTGGCTTGGGATTCGAGTTGCGTATGCTAAACGACTCCACTCGCTCAGTCGTAATGCCCCCATACTAGTCACGCTCTTTTCCTTGATGAAGTCGACTTCATACTCTCTAGGAAGGAGATTGGTAGAAATTTTTGTCGAAAATGGCATTCCTCGGTTTCCCACTGACCTCACCCCAATGCAGAAAACTAAAATTTTTAAATTGTCGACAAGCAGCAGAGGAATGACTAACGCTGTTGCCATGTTGAGACAAATTGCCTCCAAT
>WEDG01004265.1:0-112949 GCA_017591395.1 Schistocephalus solidus
TCATACAGAAGAACGCAATTGACATAATTGACCTTTATAGACAAATTTCATCTTATTTATAAATTATTCCTCTGAGTTTGCCCAAATGTCATATTATTTGATCGTCCTTAACGACCTGTTTAAAACTGTTAGGTTTGTTTGCTTAAAATAGTGTAAAAAATGCGATTCTTAGGTAGTATACTTTGTCTTAATTTAGCTCTCGCAATAGAATGACAACATGGGACAGGTTGCCACTATTATGTCTTTCCATTTCGTTTTAGTGTGTTGTTTGAATTGTCGAAGCCACCCTCGTCAACCTTAAATATTATCCTAAATGTATTTACTTTTTCATTACATCTGATTTATTGCACAACACTTTTCACTTATAGATTTAAACGAAAAAATGATGATGGGCAATCAACTTCTGGAATTTCCGAGTTCAGCAGTAGGCAGCATTAAAATTAGCATGATTTAAATGAAAAAGAGTTTTAAGTTTGTTTTGTTGATTCACACCAAAAAACTGTTTGATACACAAATGGTTTGTTTCGTCAGCAGTGTGCCTTTTGTACAAACAGGATACTTTTCAAAACAGAAATTTTGGCATGCAATAAAATCTCAGATCCAGCCTTCGTCAGAAGGTACGCGCATTTTGCAATATCATCTTCTATTTTAAGATGGCATAATTTGTAGTCAGTATCTTAATGCATTTCGAGCTGATTTTAAATTGGCCGCGCCCATGTTGTGTACTTCAGTAATTGAGCATGGATATCGACTCTTAAATGAGATCGGACGTTATAAGGTCGACATTTTGACTACAAATAAATATTTGAATATCAACATCCCTCACTGACGGATAAAGATACTGAAAGGGATTATTTTCAACATAAGAGGAACAATATGACTTATAAGGTGAGACAGAAGTGATTAAACCAGAATCGCATCATCTTTATGAATAACTTCCATTCTCAATTGTAAAAAAGTGAAAAAGCAGATATTTGAAAATGTGTTGGTCAGCTTGGCCTTCAAGCGATCACATACCCATGAGTTTAATGGGTTACGGAGTAAAATAAACATGGGTAACGGCGTAGTTTATGGAGGGCCATCATTTTGCTACTGCTAACGGGAGCATACTTCTTTAAAAAGCGTCATCGATGCTCTGAGACATGCAGTAGTATATCCTCTAGAGAGAACCAAAGTACTTTTAACAGGAGTTCGAATAAAGTCGTTGCCCTAGTGCCACCGCCCCACAGAGCTCAGTCAGAGTAACCAAAGTTTCAGTGAATAGATTTGAAACCCCCGACCATTTTTTCCATCTCAAATATCGTAACCGCCAACCCAATCGTAGTAACAGCATACTAAGATTGACTACCATGTTACTAGACGACAAAAGGTGCTGGCGCTAAGTCACAACGAATTTTGCCAATATCTGATGAAATGTAGGCCCTTCATTTGTATGTGAATTCATTAAGTCGTTTGTTCTCTGCTTCCACCCTTATTTTCATTATCCAAATATTTTCCAACTAATACTGTCATACTACTTTAACATGAATAGTATTCTACACACCTTTGGAAAACTTGAACAGATACGAACTAAATTTTGACTTATACAGAGGCAGCAGAGATTAAAAACTAACAATCAAGCTGTCATTTCAATGCCAGGTAGCTCGACCGGCTGTGTGCATACCAGCCAATCTCTTTCTCAAGCCAACTGATTATTGCTTTTTTGACCTGATGGAAGGTCTTGTAACGTTCATCACGTACTTTACACCGCACGAAGGAAAATTGAGAAAAAGTACTCAGCGATTCAGAAGACAGTAACTTATTTTCTCACTGTGTCTTTTATCAGGAAATTGAAAAAAATAAGTAAGATAGAGTTAAATCCTGAACCCTGCTCTGCTTTTAGTGCACAACATGAATATACCTTAAAGTATTAAGTTGTCCTTTTAGGGCTGGATGCAGGTTCCTTTTAAATAGGCCACAAATTTAAATATTAAGTTCAAGCAGCACTAGGCAAGAAGTATTTTGTATCTTTTTTTATGAACTAAATCGAAACATCTAAATGTAGGACAGGTTTAAGTTTCCCAGTAAATATATATCTTACAAGAACCTGCTTCTGCCAGGTTATCATTAAAAACTACCAGGTGAAAGACGAAAAACAATTGACTGACTACAGAATGCAGAAATGAATAAGTATATTAGTTTAAAGGCATGGTTTCTAGAACGTAATTCCACCTTTAACCCTGTATTTTGCATCAGATGCTCTACCATTCGTAGAGTGCTGTGACTTGTTTAAGTAAAGCAGTATTACGTCTGAAATCTTCTACCCTTGACCTGATTTATAGTTAATTACGCCATGGCTCGCGAATGCTGCTCAACTGACTACGAGGGAATGGCTGCGGTCCATAGCCGGCTTCTCCAACTCTCCTTAAGCACCTGCAAACCAAGGCTGGTATATTAAAACTCCAGAGCCACATAGATCCTCGCCACTCATTGATGTCAGGTGCAATATAAGCCAATAAGAAGTGGAGTGTTGCAAAAGGGATTAGTGAATAATACCATTCTGAAAGTGATTTTAAAACACATTGAGCTTGAGTTAAATAGAAATTCCTGTAAAACCGTTGAAAATTTGCCAAAGCTAAATCCCCATATTTGTAGGCAAGGAATAGCTTTTCATAAAATACCAGTCTTAATACCATTTATTTATAGGTCCTTAAAGTAAAGTGCTTACAAGTTTTACTTACCGTAGTAAAAAGCCATGGTTTAGAATCCTTACGTTTTTTTTTCAGCGGGTCTTAACAAATTCGCTCGTTTGGCACGATCAGTAACGCGTAACAGGACTTTACTGCTGCAACAACAGCATCAACAGCAACAGCAAGCTCCTTCAACCTCCCAGACATCCGTCACTCCTACGATAACGACGACTGCTTCGGGGGAGTTTGACCATGCTACGACAAATAACACTGCACAAAATCCGGCACAAACGCCAGGACCCGTCTTCTTTGCGGGCATCGATGCTGAGGCTGGTCAGTTTGGAAAAGCTCTGGAGTCCCGCCAGGATGTGGAAAAGGTAAAAGCGTGATCTCAGATGCTGACAGTACGTCCCTGTGGTAATATCACGATAATCGGTTGAGAAATACCCCTGGGAATTAATAACTTAGACTTTAGAGACGGGTATATGTTTATGGCAGCCTGCGCGCACAAGTGATTGGACTATCACACACAAATGATATACAGACTAAGTACCGAAGCTCTCAGATGTGGACATCTACTCCAGTAATTAGAGCTCATTGATGAATGCTCACTTAACTTTAACAGAATTCACTCTTTCCATTCTATTATGGCGCGCATTCTCGCGCTCCGTCAGCAGCCGCAAAGCGGTGAGTAGTAGTGGAGGCAGATTGACAACAGGTCGCAAGGTCGAGCCTCGGGGAGGGAGCAACTGGGGTTGGGTATGAGTGGCTGATGCTGGCTATTGAGCAAGAAATGGTCATTAGAGTCTCCCTTGTCTTCATCATAACTGTAAATCAGTACTAAGAATGTTCGTAGATATATGTGGGTTTCCTGCTCCAGTCTTCAAGGGCATCAGACGAACATTGATCATGCGTATTCGGGTATTCATTCTCCGTACTCGCTGTATCACTGAATGTTTTTCAGGAAGCGAGTACTGACGAGAACATTGTGAACATTCCAGAGAAAATTTCAGAGTGGACTAGAACAAATCCAGTTTGATCCCTCGTGTGACTAAACCTTCTGATAAGTTTCCAGTTTTTTGATCCTCGTCAGAGCAGGGTGCATCTTTAAGTTTTTATACCGGCAGGCTTGGACGGAAAAATGTAACACGATCGCCTTCTCTTTCTTCGTATTCATTTCAACCAATGTTTTCGATAAAGTAAAATATTTTAGCTAAGAAAACAGTTACTTATTTGAATTTGCACTTTTCTACCCAAAAATTGCGTATAACGGCTCCGTAAATTTACCATCTTTGAATAATTTAGAGTGGTGAATGGATGCTATGACCTACCCCGCCTCATAATGCTGTCTTTTATTGAGAAATTAAAAATTCATGTGGCTACTTATCTTTCAAAGCTATTTTGCTTTAAGTGATTTGGCCTTTTAATTGCATTTAAGTTTTGTTGGAATACATGAATTAATATTAGGAATACTGAACTATACTTCTGATTAAAAACAGTAACTTATAGGTAGTATAAATTCTCAAATTTAAAATTGACCACTGGGAAATTCAAAAAAACATTTGAACCACATGTACTGAAGAGTATATCGTACAGACTTTACAGATACAAGCTAAAAGCCCAGGCAAAAGTTTTGGTATATTCAGCCGCTGCCTGTCGCAGTTTCGTGAGTTTCTCAGTTTGTCTCCAGTTTTCTGGTGTACGCCACCGTTTTTCATTGCTACCCTTTTTAATTTACTGGGAATTTAACGTGCAAATGTAGAGTAAATCTTTCGATCAAACGCTTTTTGTGTTTTTGTCAGAAATTTGATATGAATATATGAGCGGAACCCCACAAACTTGTGCGTAATAACCGAATGATATGCATTCCTCTCAACCGTTGGGTCTAGGCGAATGAGCTTTGTCCCGAAAGATAACTCTAACGTTACCCGGTCATTTTTAAAGGCATTACAAAGGACAAAAAAGGCTCGCGGTCGAGTAAGACTCTTTCCTGTCAGCTGCGCAATTGAAAGCTCTGGAATAAACTAAAATAACGTAGTATTTAAGTTTGATGTACGATGAACATAGTTAAATGTATGAAAATAAAAAATGTGTAAAGATTGCATTCTTTTCATGAGTCTGGTTCAACGTTTTGTAGGTAAGGCTAACCCATCCTTATCACTTAAACGGCTAAAACACCCGATTAATGTTACTGCGAAATATTTTATAGCCAAGGTGCTATCCAAGAAACCTTTATCGAACGAGTGTTGGTTGCATGGCAGCTATGGGACTGCGTCCTATTTATACAATTTTGTTTGGATTCCTTGCACTGAACTTTAAGACCATTACTATTCAACATTTACTTTACCTGATCTTGAATTCAATAAGCGGAAGTTTGGAAGCCATTGATGGATCAGTTGCCCCATTAGATAAACCTGATTTTGTGGAAGTTAGCGCATTTGCGAATAATGTATGTATCCTTTGGGCGGGCAGAGTACTGGAAGTTTACAGTAAAATAGGTGGTGTAAGAATGCGGTATTCTTACCCTTGTACTCTGCTGCCAAAGCAGGCAGAACCTTATCTCTTGTAACCATCCTACACCCGCTAGGCTAATATTTTCTCTTGACTGCCAAAAACCACTTTGCTATCAGAAGAAAGCTTTGGCAAGCTTCGCATATGCGTCAAGATTCCTCTTCATTTGAAGTCACCTTTAGTTAAATTTACCTGTCGTGCATACGCAAAACTGTTTGTAAAATACTGACTTTACTCCTTTACGTAAAATGTCAAACATGTAGAAGTTCTGCAGAGGAGGGCACCAAGAGGAGAAGATCTATCAAGTACTTTCGAGTCGACGGCTATGATTTATCGTTTACATCCCAAACGTTCCAGATCGAAAACTAGTCTGTGCTTTAACAACCGGACAAATACGGATACAATGCCTCATTGGAAAATGACAGAATATTTTTTAAGCTTATTCATGCAATGCTGGGCGCGTCAATGTCTTTTTTATGATACTTTTCTTGGCTATAAGTTGATCTAATAGAATTGATTTTCTTTACAAATTGTGAACTACATAATTGGCAGCTTGAGGTAATGTTCACGATTAAAAGACAAATTTGGTCACGGGCAAAACATGTTGTAGGACCCAACGTTAAGGACACACGGAGAGTGTCTTGTTATGTAGGCCGTCGCGTTTGTGTACTACATTATCAACGTTAACATTTCGATAAATACAAGAATTTTTCCCTCTTTTTTTGCTAAGTAGACAAGGGATGATATATGACGCAAGTGCTGGGGATTCGGATCCTAAACGTTCATTTACTTTTTGAGGGGTGAAAAACGTTGCCTTTTAGTAGACGCGTATTTAAGCTTATTTTATTTGGTATTTGTTGCGTCTATGGTTTCGTTTGCAAGTGACTCTCTTGCAATCGATCCATTTGATCAATGTTTGTTAGTTATATTTGCACCCCATTGAAGTCTGGTTGCTGTCAGTGCGATTTCCCAAGGGTGATTGACTTATTTCTAACATAACAAGCGGCAAATATAAAGGAGCGTAGTCTGGAATAGAGTTTACATAAAATTGAATTTATTTTTCAAAATACGCAACTTAATTTAATTACCCGCAGGCTCTATGTATGAGAAAGAGGAACCATTATATTTACTAATGGCGCCTACTGGAAACTTGTGGTTTACTCTAGTAACATAGAAAAACCCAACATTTTTTACTAAGTTATGATTCAATATTTTCCCTGATCAACATTTATTTAAAAAAAGTCCTTTGAGAGGACATGTGTCATTAACTTCATACGTAGAAACCATAACTGATGGACGTGAACCTAGGCCTCCCTTTATTTGCGCACCGCTTAACCTAATTTGATGAAAGGTTTGTTACGTTCAGATAACATATTCCAACCAAATATTAAGCACGCGTATCAGGGCTTTCTATACTTGCTGAGATCCATTTTAACGAGGAAGTATTTTAAGGGCAAAGGTATGCTAACAACGCTGGTTTGTAACTTACAATAAAGTTCATGTAATGTTGAAATGTAACATCGTGTTGGCAAGGACATTTTTAATACATGAAATACAGAACCATTGAAAGTCTGGTCTACCTATCTACTGCCCTTAGATGAACCTTTAAATTCGTTCTGACGGCAAATATTCCCATATATTATTGCCCTAGTGATTTTGCAATTTTGTTTTAATTTTTTTAAATAGGCAAGACGTTGAGATAGAAAGTCAACGTGGACTTTTGCTCAACTCGAACCATGATAGTCATTTAGTTGGTCCTATTAACTGCCTGTGATGAGAATAAAAAGTTGATGACACAGGGAATAAAGTCCAGCGATTTGCAGAAATCTTATATCATGGTTAAATTGTGGTGAGGGCTTCTTTAAGGCAAATTGTTAAGGAAAAATACTCGGTTCATCGAAACAGCCAAGATCTAAATGCAATCACCATGTTACTCCTCCTGTGTATACGTAAGTTAATGTTAGACTGTTTGCGTTCCAGCTTGGATGACTCTGTTTAGGAAAATTTTTGCCCCCCTCAATATCCGAAGATTTGTGAATCTCGAAAAAACGCATTTTCCCCTCTGCCTAGTGAATTTGTCGCGTAAACTAAAGCAAGGTCCTGTTTAAATTTTCCTTGCACACATGCTTTGGCAGTTTTTTTTCGAGATTTTTGAAGAACATCGGAATTGAAATGGTTTTACTATGAAATACAATATGGTTGTTTGCCACCAATTATTCGCAAACATGTAAAAAGGCAAAGGTTAGGTCACAACAGAACGAAATAAAGCTCCATCAACGGGTTACGGCCGTTTTTGCCTGAAGTTTCGCATGTATACTCACATCAGGCATCAGGGCGATAAACATTGACGAAAATAGAGGCATGCGATTGAACGAAATGTGAAGAATAAATGTTATTCTATTCAGCAGCATAGCTTCGGCTTATTTAGGCCACACGTGTATAATTTATTGCCCAGCGGCCACTAAAGAAGTTGAAGTTTCATGATAAACTTTTAGCAACAAGAAAAAGTGTAAATAGTCCTTGCAATTTAACTGGATAATCCCAACTCAAAATAAGGCGTGAAAGTCATGCAAAAGCTCTTACGACCCCCTTAACATGTGGCTAATGCTTATTTCGTACCTCCTGTCTTCCATCCTGTAGATTCGTTACAAATTTGTAAAACACATCTTTCGTGAAGAGTTGACAGTTTACAAAAGGTCTTCCTCTCATTCGAATAGTCACCCATTTTATTGAGTCTATCGTGCTATACGTCAAGGCCGATTACAATAGATGAACAAACTCTCCGAATACCAAATAAAAGTTTGGAACTGCATTGTCGGTTAGGTAGGATATCGCCTTTTAAATACATTTTTCCCCAGCTGTCTGAGAAAACCAGACTTGGTAAAAATAACTACGTATGTACCATAAAGTTCTTCCAGTGATTTTTAATCAGCTTATAAATTTAACTAAATTTTGTATGCAACATGCTTGAAAATCATTCCTTAAATTCATTTGTTGATAGACTACACCATCAAATTTTATACAAAAAGAAGGATATTTTTCGCTGCAAACATTCGTGGTTATAAGATTTTTAAGATTTGAAAATGGTCATTTAAGTGGCATGCTATATGTTCGTTTATTTAGGTTTCTTATGATGGATACAATATTCTCCAAATCCGTTGCAAAATTGTAGGAGCACCATATGATATATTTTTAATAGCGTAGAGCAACGTGCGATTTCTTTACGCAAAACATGTACAGCATGTAGACTCTAAAACCTAAGCGCATAAGCAACGGAAGATTGGTTTAAATGTGTATCGGAAATTTAAAAACAAACTTTTAAAAACCGCATGATTCCATTTATTTGAGTACATCATTTGTTTAAAGGCATTAATTTCTCCACAAAATTCAAGGAAGGGTATTTCGTACACGTTTCCTACAAACTATATTTGAATTTATGAAGGTGTCACAAATTAATGGAAGAATATATACTACGTTTATAGCTGCGGCTTACTTATTGGGTCCTTCAGATGACTGAGAAGAAGAGCATTTAAAAGCCGGTAAGTTAGCGTCATCTGAGTGCGTGCTGAATTTAATCAATAGTTTGAACTCATTAAAGTAATCCATCCAATGCGGTAAATGCATTTCAGAATTTTGATTAAAAGTTCATGACGTTAGTCAAATAATGGCCAGGGCTGCCACCTCCTACCTACCAATCACCGAGCTTAAATACGGGTTTTTGGTAAATGGGCATCAAATGGCTTGGACTGTCTCTAGGCAAAATATTAATTGAAAACTTGAAGTTGCATTCTCGCTGAAATTTCGAAGAGACTGGTCGGCTGTCCATTCTCTAAGCGGCAACTGCCGAATTTCGTTCAGAATTATGAATAACTGGCAGATTTATTTGAATTAAGGCTGATTGGTTTCTCTTTTTCCCTATCTCGGCCTTAGTACGGAGGTTTGCGTGCGTTGCGCATCGTCACCTCAGTGGAGGATGTTTGAAAACCTGCCACCTTTTCTGGTGGTTTCCTCGCGGGCAGTCTTCGCTCACATATTTCTTAAGTTCGGTGCGTCCATCTAGCTCTGAACTTTATACATTTAATGATTCAGGGCTTTATAGGCCGCATGAAGGTCTAGATTTCTGTCAAAAGAGTTTGCTACTGAATACCATACCTCAAGTGACAGTCGTTTCGATTTTGAAGTGCCCAGACCAGAGACGGTCACTCCTTGAAGGTTAAAACTATGACCAATTTCTGCAGTGCGAAGTACAAGCCGTGAATTGGGATCTAAACTCCGAGCCATCAGTTTGTGTTCATGTAGGCGAATCTGCCACTTCTGTGCAGTTTCCCTTGCAAAAAGAGTCTCCAAGGCAGCCTATTGACCCGCTGGAGAATGCGTAGTCCACTAAATCAGGGTGACAATTTCCCCCTGCATTGTAATCTAAAGGATAAACTGTCTCCTTCCGCAACGTCTGCAGTTGGCTACCACGTATTTACCAATTAAATAGATTGCAAATATGTTGAAAAACTGCACGAAAATTGCAGACTCACGTACATAAGTAAACACTGGCACCTCTTTTTATCGCAGCAGTACGTTATGGACAATTGCACGTTTAGAATTTGCATCACTAGTACAAACTAATGAATAACTGCATATTTTGTTTAATGATTATAATAAGTAAGTGAGACTGCGAAGCAGAACAAGTAAACTATTTATTTTCATGCAAAAACTGTTCAAGTTAGGGGTTCTTCTGCGAAAGTAGTTCAAATATTTGTGCTTGCTTCTTAATACAAAGGTCCATGAAGAGAGCTAATCTGATTGACCTCTCGATCGCAATCACGGTAGGCCCTACATTTTACTTGTTAAAACTATCATTTAATGAAGTAAACTCACTGTGTATGCTCCTTCGGTGTGGCTTAATGCTTCCTGTGGCATTTTAAAAGCAATTTTTATGCAGTATTGAGGAGAAGGGAGCCAAAAAAGTGATTTTTGTAAATGTCTTCGGAACTTTTGTGGATGTTGTGCCATTTATTTATTAACTGACAAAACACTCGATTATGCATTTTATATCTGTTGCAGTAGCTGATAGGGCTAGGCATTTCGTCAGTAAGAGGAACGCAATTTCCTGATCGGGACAGTGCATCAGAAGTAGTCCTGGCAAGACAATGATAGGTGTGTGCAAGAACGCGAGTGATTGCTTGGAGGGGAGGGATCTGCCGTTTTTATTGAATGTACAAGGTCCTAAGTGATCATTTATAACGGTTAAGGACCAAGGAGGCCACTAAGAGAATAAGAAGGCTTCAGGCACTCTGGTGGCCTCGTTGCAGTTGGCCAAGGACAATATGAGACAGAGCCTGTCAGCCATCTTATCAGGGACCCAAATTCAAAATTGATTTGGAAGTCAGTGGGCATTTTGTTCTTTGCGCCCGTAGAACCGGGAGAAAGGCCTTCTGTGGGCCTTAACTTGGATGTCGTCCTCTGCCATGAAACTGCACGGTCGAAGTGACTTCGAAAGGTTTGTGAACACCTTACGCAAACCTCAGAAAACGCCCTTAAGATTCATTATATGACCGATGCTTATTAGTTGCTCAAGGTTGGAATTCAATTTAGGACGATTCAAGTAAAGTGACGCAAAAATATCCCTCTTAAAAGGCTGAGCCCATTCTAATACCACGTGAGTCCTAGTTTTGAAGATGCACTGATTTCATCGGAGGAAATCTTAGCCGAGTTTCAGTTTTGCCACATCCCCGCTAAGTGCTGGAAATTAAGGATCAGTGTAAAATTAAAAAAATGTTATGAAGAGAATAAAGAATCGACGGTTGGAATAAGAAGCTTGTTGGCCTTACGTTTTGGATTTGCACGCCAACCCTATTATCAGATGCAGTTGCAGCCAATATGTTTTTTACCTTTCCATAATCATTCAAGACCATCTCTATGCCATCAACAGGGGCAGTCACATTTGATGTTTTTAATATCTCCGTGAAAAAATGCCATTTTGTAGGAATCTCAGAACACGGAGATACAGTGAACTATGCTCATTTAGGTACCTGGTTAATCGGATCAATTGTTGGAGAAGATAAACAAACTTTATACACTGTCGTGAAGTTGCTTCAGGTCTGAGGGAGGCCACTACGATAAAGTGAATAGAAGAACTTTCTAAGTGAGAATAAACGGAAAATGTTTAAAATACATCTTTTGTTTGTAAAACCTAGTAGTGGCCTGCCTTAGCTTCTATCAGGAAATAAGTGAGAAGAACAAAAATATGCTGATTATGGTGGGGAGTCATCATCCCGCAGGGCAGACTGGTGGTTGAGGACAGCCCAATTTCTGGGAGATTGCTCGCCAGCAGGCACTTCATCATGGAAAGACGAGCGCAGCCGTCTCGCTATCTGTAGGTAATTTATTGTTCTCGGATTTCAGTACCGTACTAGCGTTAACCGATCGCATTCAGTCAAAATTGCAAGTTAACTTTGAAAACTTGTTTTACTGAACCATATAAGAAGCTAATGGCCATGCCCAATCTTCTTTAGCTGATTGAATAAAAGAATTATAAAATCTGCCATTGAATGCCTAATAGAAAGAAGATCAGACCAAACTGCGAGGAGGGTTATTCTTGATTGATAAGTATCAGGAAATATTCCTAAACTGAAAATGAGGAAGAAATCAGGAGCCTTATGCCATTCGCTCACTCTGTAAGGATCATCTTGATCGAATAGGGGCCAAATAGTCAGAGTACACTGAGTTTGCGAACAAATTTCGAGCACGGGTTTTCTAGTAATATCGTTTTAACTGGTTGGAGAAGCTCCAAAAATATGTGCATAATGCAAGTGTGTCTAAATTTTGTTTTAGAGTATGTTTACGATTTATTCAAATTGTAGTTTTAAGTTATCTCTCATATTTAAAAGAACAGTAAGGAATTGGAGCAAAATTTCAGGGATGCCAGGTCTGTTCATGTTTGCGGGAACACATTATAACATTTTGGATTAAGTATTCACGGTATTTTTGGCTGACTTTAAAAGGTTACCCAACCCTATGGGAAAAGCACAGCGTCATCGTTGGGAATAAGTATTCGAATCTGTCATAAAATACCATTAACTGTGCCTGGTAGTTTTTCGGTTGATTCTATATTGGTTGCTTAAGGAATTCTACTTAGGCAGTCAACTTTCCGTATCAGAATTGGTAAACTGCGTACTTTGCAATATGTTGGATGTTTGCAGTTGACGCCACTGTGATAAACCTAACGGCACCGGTTTGAGGTCTTGTAGCTCGGGTGGTTAGAGCATTATCCGTACTCATTTCTAAATTTTACCAGTTTTAGTATTTGCGCATGTAGTTTTCGACATATTAAATTTGTATAGGGTACCGACGTAAAAAAAATCCTTCAGGAGATCCGGTGCTGTAACATTTTCGTTGTTCTCATTACTTGTATTCAGTCAACGTTTGATCGAACTATAAAGTAATCGTATTCGCTTGACGGCAAATATTCACCCTACTCTTCTGAAAAAAGTTAATTTTTCATTCTAACAGAATTTGGCTTCCTGGATGGAAGTTGTGCCACCGTACAAACAGGAAGCCCCCAAAACCCCGCCCCACGTGATATTGCATTATGTGGCCTTCAAGACAGCCTGGGATTGGATGATTCTCTTTTTGACAGGCTACACAGCCGTCATGGTGCCATTCAATGCCGCTTTCAAGAGCAAGACCATAGATGACGTCGTTTTCCTGGTCATTGACAGTATCGTCGACGTCATTTTTTTCATCGATATCGTACTCAATTTCCATACCACATTCGTCGGCCCCCAGGGTGAAGTGATTTCTGATGCAACTGTGATAAGAATCAACTATTTGAAAGGATGGTTTATCGTCGATCTTCTATCTTGTCTCCCATACGATGTTTTCAATGCATTCCAACCCGAGGCCACTCAGGTATTCAAAATTTGCCCTTGATCACCGTTTTCCGAAAATACGTGAATAACACGCGCTTATATTTTATTCAGTCAGAAATTCTGCAACGCAGTGAACTATTTACCTCTTTACGATTAAAGGTCTCAAACTTTAACGGATAAGGCTAGAGTCGAGGAAAGGCTGTTTCTGCATTATTCGCCTTTATCGCTCAACGATTACGAAACCACAGTCTGTAAGCTCATAACCAAAATTTTGGTCAGCTGCTGAAAGTACGATAGATCATGTATTCTACTCTCATAGGAAATAAAAGGGACATTCACACCATCGGCCGTTTGCATTCTCGTCCCATTCTGCGAGCATAAGCTTATTTGTTTGGAAAATTGTCTTTCCATATTCATCAGTGCGCAGACAACCTGCTCCATTTTTCCTCATAAAGGTTCACTTGCTGATTGAGGCGAGTTACAGGAAACACTGATGAAGAAGGAGACAGGATTTATGGAACAATGACTGTATTAGTTTGAGATGTTGGATTCACACTCTGATCCATTATCAGAAACAGGATCAGAATCTCTGGCATTTCGCATTCAGTTTCAGTTCTTGTCCCATCGATCGTTTCTTCTCATTCGTAAAAATTGGATTTTCATCAATGTGAAGACACGTCAATGATCTAGATAATCAAACTTCTGGTTGAATAGTGAGAAAATATAAACATTAAAAATAGGGATCCTAAGTTCCCCACGTTAATGAATTATCTTAAACCCAAAAGAAAACACTTGTGTCCAACAGGATAACAAAGAACCATTGATATAATGAAAGCTGGAGTTTGAATGTCCTCGTAAATCAATACCTCATATACTGGCTATGTACGCGGGCAGTAAACTTACTTAGGAATTTGATCTAAACCAATAGTATTTTTACTGATATCTCAACTCAAATAATAGTTATTCAGTCTTTAGCAGTCGGTTTTATGAATAGTTAATCTGTAAGGTCTACAAACTGAATGCGCAACAGCGATGTGCTGAACATGCGTGTATCCTTTATGAAAAATGGGATCATTTCACGGAAGCCCTTACCCGGCGGGTATGGATTTACTGACCATATTTTCCACGTGCATAATGGAAGGTACACGACTATTTACTGAAACTGTTAAAGCTTTACTCTGACATAAGATTCCATACTGTTACTGGTTATGTACTTGCTTTTATATAACCGAAACTAAACAGTCCCTGCCTACAAAGAATCATAGCACAGCTAGTCACCTAAGTGTTTTACAGTCTGTGTAGTGGAGTTGTTTATGTTTCAGCCAGAAAACTGATCAGGTGCACATATATAGTTTTTTTATTTCCGTTAATCAGTGAAGTATTTAAAAGTATTACTAGAACGGGGCTTTGATACCAACGAAGTAAACTGCTTAGCAAATTCTGTTTAGTTTTAAAAACCATGTCCTAATTTTGAAAGATAATTTTTAAAGATAAATAAAGTTATAAGGGCTCTTCGTTATCTTAGGTTAGATTTCCTTTTTATGGATTCCCATTCATCAAAAATTCTCAGGATTCACGAAAAATGCAAAGTTTCAGTAGGAACCGAAAGATTTCTTCTGCAGTCCTTGAGCATAAGTGCACAACCTCATTAACACTTTGCAGCGCAGCATTTAAGACCTGGACAGTCCATGTTCCCAGGCCAGAGTGGGAGCTCGGTAACCAGTCAAACTACTAGAAAATGTAAATAGGAGAGCTGAAGAAGGAAACTGGCTTGGATTTACCAGGAAAGTGCTGCGTGTGTGTTTCCTTTATAAATTTACTCAGTAGCTTCTTAATTTATGGGAGTCAAGAGTTTGGTATAAAATGGCATCTGGGTGCTCCGTTGCATACTGTCCGGATGCATTCAAACCCGATAAAAATGTTAGACACACGTATCCCTCTCCTCAGCGAACAGGAAAGAATTTTGTTACTCAGACTGACTTCCATCATACAAGTTGATCTTTAGTTCTCTAGCCCTGCGCATTCTTCGGCTTTATTTTGATATTTCCTTAAGAAGCGGCCTGGTTATCTAGGAAACTGTACATTTTAAAAAGACGTGTGAGTCCTATAATATCACTCAGATACCCACATGTAATGAACAATTTTTCTATATTACTCTCCGATGGAGGTGAATCCGTGTAGTTTTATTTTCGTATGCTAGCTGTAGCTGGCCAAAAAGTAAAGACTATAAAATCGAATTCTGCCACGGACGGTACAATGGTGTTAGCGATTGGTAGGTTAGATCCTCAATCATTGTCCACACATTGACCTGCCAAATGGGTTAAGATGATTATGGCGCGTTTCCGGTCTCTGCTGGGAAGCCATGACCATAGAGTAGAAGCTACATGGTTTGAAATTCGTACCAATATTGGCCAGCCGTTAAATTTCGTGTGTTGGTTTAATTTATCAAAATCTACGATGTTCTTTTGAACATGACGGCCTACAACAACCTTTATAATACATCTGATAGCGTACACGGAAGTCGCAAATCACTCAAGGACAATTTTAACATGCTTGTAACTCGAGAGTAGTACGCATGTCGGTGTGAAAACCCATTAATACGGAGCATAATCTCGAGTTAGTTGATAGGCCGTTATATTTGTGCTTTCGATTTGGCCTCGTTTCGAGCTACAGGAAATATATTCCTTTCGAGAGCATGTATTGTACAGTCATGTGTTCTACAAAAATGAGTGAATGAAATGCAATTTCATGCACAGTCTCAGTAAATCATGATTGAGTTTATAATATACTCTACGAGGGAATATGTACGCAGGACCGTAGAGTAAGCATGTGCCGGGAAATAGACTCAGTCAAAGCCCACATGGTAGTTAGTCTTGAAATTTCCCTATTTGAGGACAGATAGATATCTGGAGTCAGGCTTCATTACCCCTGGCGCCTACTGCAGTGCCTTTCCAGTTAAGTGTGCATATTTTCGACTGCCCATTGACACTGACCGGGAAAATTTGACCACCATCACTGCGCATCGTATCCACCTGTGTGTGAACTAGTTGCTATTGGAGTTGCAGTATTCGAGAACTTCAGTATTTTCGTTGGACTTACCGTATAGGGTTAACTGGTGAAGCAGGTTTTTGCTTTCTCTTTCATATACGTCAGTGAAATTAATAATATTAGGAGATCTACCAATAATAGCAGTTGGACAAAAGTCGAGAGGCTTGTTAGTTTTCATTTAAAAGCAGTGTTGCTCTCCTCTATACATGCCACCGCTTTTTGAGATAAGGTAAGTATTGCTTTAAGATGGAATCCTAGGGTGTGTATCACTTTCGAGATTCTCAATAAAAATTTATATTTAGCTAATTTGCCAGGTGAGTGTGGTTATGTGCAGGGTCGAAATAAATTTCAAACATTTCAGTTACTAATACCCTTTCCTACTTAATCTTGCTCACTTGCTTACATTAAGGCTTAAATGTGAGGCAGAAATTGTATATCAGCAAGGACCGTGATGCTAGAAGAGGATAAGGAACTCGAATAATAAAGTTATATTTAACAACATGCGTTAACTTCACCAAGAGCTTGATAAGAAACATAAAATTTCAACGAGAATAACAGAACAACATTGATTTATCGAACATATTCCAGATAAAACTGAAAGGCACACTTTTGATTAATAAGTAAAACAAATGCAGCCTGTTTAGAAATTCGGATCGAAAATTATTTTTGACTCTGGAAAACAGGCCATACTGACGGTTAATACTAAATTCCAAAATAAGACTACTGCTATAAACAAAATGAGAAAATATTTGCATTTAAAATGAAAGACCAAATAGGGGCAAAGTATTGAATCAATTTTTGTGCATTCGCATTTGATACTTGAAGCCGTATTTTGCCTTAAGGGCTCAGTGTTCTCGTTCTGTAAATTCTACGCCGGTTTAAGCTGATAACGAGAACACTGCTATAGCCTCATACGAGGCCAAAAAATTGAACGAGGCTTTAGAGATTCTGTTGAATATTTTGACAGACAACTGTAAATAGTATATAGATTATTCTATTGCTGCTAACTAATTAACTATGAAACTAGCCCAGAAATAGAGCAATGCCCTAATAGTAGAATCGATTGTGAACCCATCAAATTTGTGAAGAGTTACTGCCTCTCCTAGAACAAACTGATACTCACCAGGTGATTTTCAAAATTCGACAGTTTACGTCAAAAATGGATTCTGGCCAGTCGCTAGTGCAAATCAGGCCAAGTTCTTCATAAAGTTGCATGTGTAATAATTAAGCCTCGTGATTATATTTCGGCCAAAATTATTTTTTACCCATGAGTTTGAATATTTAGAACCGGATATGTTAAGCCTGGCATCAAAGTGATTGCAATAATTTGTCGGGAAAGTTAGGGAACACGTTTATAAGTCAACGCCCTTTGCAGTTATGTCATGCAATTACATTAGTCCATAAAACGGGTGACCGGACTTTTAACTTGCACCACTAGGGTGGTACAGAGTTAAGTGTGGATTTCGTTATTTTCTGCATACAAGTGGCTCACTATTTAAATCTCAACAAATTATTTATCTTGCCAAAACATAGACTAGCATCGCATGGTAAAAGGAAGCGCCGTGTGGACGCACTGATTGCAAGCCTAGCATTGCAACTCAGTAGGTAGAGGTTACAATCAAAATTAAAGAGGTGGCTTCATTTCCTATCCAAGAAAATGTCTTCCGAATGGATGCGTAACATGCCTCAGTAGTTTGCGGATTTTATGGTTTTCCCAAATTACAGCAAATTTTTTAATCACTTGCAATTTTCCTTACCTAGGAACATCTTCTTGGCGGTTTTTCACGAGATAATTGGCTGGAATTGTTTTAAAATTTGCACATGCGCTGTCATTAGAGTGTACTTCCTCCTTATGCATTTTTTCGCACGGCTCTACCTACATGTCCAAGTAAAGGTAATGCCTTCATGCTGATATTATAGAAATACAGCCAGATTAATTTGTAAAACATTCTTTTTTTATCACATCTCCACCCCTAGAGTAAGATCAGTTCATTGTTCAGCGCACTCAAAGTGGTGCGTCTACTGCGGATCGGTCGAGTGACAAGAAAATTGGACCAATACCTTGAATACATGGCAGCCAGCCTCTTTCTTATGATTTTTGGTTTTGTCCTGCTTGCACACTGGCTCGCCTGCATCTGGTACAGCATAGGGATGTCAGACTTGGAAAACTACATATACTACGGTTGGATACCCTCGACTGTCCAAGGACATTGGCCTTACTGGTAAGAATACCAGTGTGAATGATGCAAAAGTAAGTCGCCATTTTATGCTGTGAAACGGTCCGTTCTTTGAAAGTTCTGTTAAGGCGGAGGGTTGCACAGTAGAGGTCACTTAAGTTAGAAACTTACTTCTTGTTCACCTGGTCCACCTTGGTAACCTCAGTATGATAGCAAAACCTTTAACAGGCTGAGTGGCAGGAAAGCAATGGATATCATCTCAGGGTAGGTGTTAGACTTTCTAAAGAATTATGCCTCTATTAATCAATAAGGGATTTCTCTGATGGCAACACGTTATCTATCACAAGCTGGAGCATTGTCAGGATCATCACAAGTCACGATTCACTTCTCAGGTTAAGCGCGGAAAGTTCAGTATAACATGTTCAACCTATATAGGTAGCATTTTGAGGTTATTATCCAATAGAATTTATCAAATTACCTACGTTTAACAAACGAAAAAGATGGGAAAAGATAAGCCCAGCGTCCGATTTGTGACGAGGCTTTATAATTTACAATAAATTAAAGATCAGCAATAGCTTTTTTAATTACTTTATTAATTATTTATTCGCAAAAAATACTTTAAGCACACCTACGCTCACTACAGGACAAATTTTATCCTTCTTCAAGTAGGCCAGGTTTCTTCATAACTTATAGACTTTCTGTGGTAGGTACCTTCTTCGTTAGGAGATCTCCTGGAATGTAAACATCATGCAATACGCTTTCCTTATAGAACACTGGAACAGGTAACCTCCCTAGAAGTTTATGGAAGACCATCTGCCATTTAGTTGGAGGCTATTCCCATGTCCATCTGCTTTTCTTTTTCATAAATAAGGTAAACAGTCATCATCGAATAATGAAACGTGAAATAAATTAACTAGAGCATTCGCTGTTCTCCGTTCTTGTTCCCTTTGGCGTTTCGCGCCGCATTGATGCGAACGCGGAAGTAGTAATTTGCAGATATCATCATCTGGCGATCTCATGAATGGCAGCTGAACGTATGTGCTGTCTGATTAGTCTACTAGGTCTTCAGATGAGGTTATGCTCAGGTCGTCTTGTTTTTGACTTAACCAGTTATCTTGCTAAGTTGACCTCAAACTGATGCCCTGTTCGGCCTCGAACTAATGGCCTCAAACCAATTAAACTAAGTGAACGAAATCACATGGGAATACTACACCTTATGTAAAAGTCAGTCCCTGTATGGCCAGTTGCAATTCTACCTTTTGAATGCGTTTTGCGATCTAAAAGTTGGGATCTAGTTTGATATAAACCAGCCGTTTTTTAAAGAGTATATGATAAAAATTCGTAGTGATTTACCATACTACCAACACAAGTATTAGCTGTTTAGAAGGGTTAATAATTACGTAGTTTTATACTTCTGACTGGCTGTTGGCAGCTTGCGAGTAGTAGGCAGTTATGCCTTTGTAGATGGTCAACAACCACTATCTGAAAGAGCCTAAAAAAGCTTGTTTTGAAGGAGTGTGTCCATTTTCATTTCATCGAAAAATAAAACAGAAAAGAATGAAAGGTCAGTTTCCGGTTGACCTGACGTAGTCATAGACTTCAATATTTTATCCAAGTTTGTCAATAACAAGCAGTGTTTTAGGGTGTGGCCTTGATTTTGCCTATTCCACTGCAGGTTGTCCAATTGTGAACGGCGGTATGTGGGCTTTGTCTATGTTGAGGGTCCAAGAAATCGGAAAACCACCCCAAGATCTCGATCCTATACTGAATTTCTTTCAACAATTCAGAACGGCGTTTGGCACAATATCCTCTCTTCTCTCAATATTTGGTTTACTGAATAAAATCAGTTGGGTCGTTCTTCGTGCTGAAGACATGTCAGAGGTCAAATCATTAGGGTTTTTGTGGGCCACTGGTTCTCATGTGTTTCAATTTTTTAAAAGCGTATTTGGGCAGAGATGTGCTTTTGAAATCAGTGGAGAACCTCTTTGAGGTTAGCATGAGTCTGGTATAGACAGATTTTCCGAAAACAGTGGTTTGTCGTTCTCCTGCACGCCGGCACACAATAAGTGGCTAGATAGTTATTTGTTGATTTTGAAATAACTAAAAGAATGTTTCTGCCAAAAGAGATACTTGCTGCAAGCATCCCATCCACTGTGTTAAAGACGATGGAGGAAACACGTACCAACATTTTAAACTGGGCTTTCGTATGCTCTACTGATACCTATAGATTGTGGCAGCGATAGACTTAACAAGAGCACTGTTGAGGTTAAGCAGATGTTACCTGAAATATTAACGCTACGGACTTTTTGAAGTATCATCAGACTTTACAGATTTCGTAATTCACACATCCTCCTCCGACATGACGACTGGTCACTGAAGCAGGTAACCAGTATCGACGTTGGATATATCAGACATTTAAGAGCAACCCTGTTTGCCGGTTGACGATGAAAAGCCATGGTGGTTAAATCTTTGATAAATGTTTTCATCAAACAGTTGAGACAATGAAGTGTCCATTTATGGCTGATTGGGTGTCCTAAACCGGTGATGCCACTGCTCCAAGTGCTGGTTTACTTAAAGTTTTTGTCCTTGTCCAGTAGGTTTATTAAAGTAAACCCAACCGTTTACAAACTTGAGCTGCCACCCTCGGCCTTTGTCGCATTGGCGTTCACCAGTCATTCGTGCTTGTAGGACAGAACTGCATAGTGCCGCTGTTCAGTCTTTGATAATAGATAAAAGACCCGATTTCCCGAAACATCCCACCATCAACAAATGTTCTGATCCCTCCTTCTTTCATTTGAACTCAAGAACGCTGAGCCCTGCTCATTTGAGGTACAACACGCAACGTCAGAGCATGCTTTGCTTTTTCGGGATATGGTAGAGGCATTCTGGCTCCATAAATCCTGCGTTAAGAGGACGTTAAATGCATTTCCTTGATTTTATTTGGTCTTTACTTTATTTGGGTCCTTTCCATATTTATTTTGATATGCGAAAATCTAAAAAGTTCATTGTTGAGGGCATAGCTATAAGTAAAAAATACAATAGTGTAAGTTTTGTTCACTACCGCCTGTTACTTAAAGCAAGCTTGGAAGACGTAGCTTGAACTAGGTGTTGGAATCGCACCGGCTCCAAGCTGCCTGGTGAACCAGCGTCATAGCAATTCAATGTTGAATAAATCCCAAGAAGCAGTTTGGAATAGTGGTGCATTAAATGCCTACAATGTCCTGGTTACTAAACAGGTCATACTTAATTCATGCTCGAATCGTGCATATGTGATCATAAACTGGTCGTGCGATGGAGCGACGAACAATGAACAGGGGATGCCTACACCTACAAAATGGACGGCAAATGGGGAAAATAATCGCCCCCACCGAGGACAAGAAGAGATGGACATTGATTTAAGTCTGGGCCGTGGATGGGATTTTACTTAATCAGGGTCGTATTGCAGGGTGCCTTTGGCAAATTCCAAGGGTTAACGGTATGGTAATGATTATGGTTGATGCTAGGATCAAGACACAGGAATAGATACAGACCTAGAATTTAGGGCAGGACTACATGTAATGTGGGGATATATACTCTCGTTTAAGACCATTTTCAGCTCAAAATAAGCTGGCTGATTAGGTTTCTTGTTTCCTTTAATAAGATATTTTCATTAGATGATTGTATTAACCAGTAAGTATAAAAACATTTTTGGCGTTCAAGTAAGTATACGGAAAACCGCACCGTATGCCAAGATATTTCAAGCGCACGCCGTGAACCACCGGCCTGGACTGCCACTAAAACACTAAAAATCATTTCATTAAAGAAACATTTCCTTTTTACAGAGGAAATAATGGTAATGATGGCATTTCCTAATTTTATCCTAATTTTCAGTTATTTATTGGCCAAGGATCAGGGGGCGATATGATAATGTTCATTCCTCTGACATCAATATCAACAAAAACGATCACAATATTCTTTTTTAGCCAGACGCATTTTGAACAATGCAAAAATTTGTAAAGTACACCGAATTCTTTCATGTCTTTTCAAAAGAAATTATGAAAACATAGACAATTATCAAAGTGCCATATTGCATGCAAATGTAATACATGAAAGATGCTTAACTGAAAGTATACATAAGTTGTTCTTCTTGTATTGTTTTATTTCCTTCCTTATTTGTTTAAACGGAATTAATGCGCTTTTAGCAGCTAATTGTTTCTCATCTAGAACGCATTTGTGAATTTTTAACAGTTCATAGATTCTCAAGAGTATTGTTATTTAATTAAAGGGAAGGTATTCTGTTATTAAGTTGAAGACTATGACCAATACATTTACGCAGGTTTGTGAAGGATTAGAGATGTTTAGTCATTTTGTTCCCAGTGTCTGAGTTTCAACACCTAGCTCACAAGTTTATTACGTCAACCACTGCGCATGATTTCGCGATCTGAGAGGCAACAAGAGTTCATAATGTATCGGTAGGCCGAAGAATACGCATAAAAAATAACCTTTCAATCCGCTGTGCACAAAACATTGCCTTGGAAACAGTTTCAAGGTGCTAAGCTGACCGCTTATCTCTCCCGCGGAATGCATAGTCTGCATAAGCTCTAACGTATTCGTTGTATGTGCATTATAGCAAAAATGCATTTTATGCCCACATGCTTGTGTTTTCTTAAATGAAAAGTTTTCAATTTTTATTCAGTAACGGTGCTTCCACTGACATTAATGTTGAATGAACGATCGCATGTACTCTTAATCGAAGAACTGATATGCGTTTTTGATTACGAATTATTACTTCAGTGGGATTATTTTATTAACAACCTAGTGGGCTACTCTCATGATATTTCAGACAGGCCAGTACACAGACTGCTAAAAAACAAGTATATTTGGTAACCTGTAGACCCCGCACTCGGTAAAAATGTCTACTCAACATAATGCATTTTTTCTATGGATATTCAATGCCCTTATAAATTCAAATATATGTTATAGAAAACAATGTTCTAAAAACATCCTCGCTTGTGCTCATCTAATAGTAGAGTATGTCTTCTTCAATTTTGATACTCAAAGAAAAGCTATCACTTTAGTGAAAAAAAACCATCTGACTCGAAGATTTTTAGAACCCTACAATATGCACTCAAATAGCACTGAATCCGTCCGTTTATTAAGACCACGCACAAAGTATACAGCATAATCAACATCCATCGTCTTTTAATGTAAGCTAAGGGATATTTTCTTGATAGCTTACATAAATATATGCGTTTCCTTACAGTCAATGCATAAAACCTTTAGGCCAAAACCATAACCGCAAATGCAAATGATGAGTACATGGAAGGTTATTTATAACATGTTTCCCGATATTGAAGGACGTCTACAAGATACATTGTGATGCCTTTTTATTCCGTATATTGTGTACAAACGGAATAGTTTGTCTCTTTACGTATCCGCGAACATCAAATGGTAGGTAATTTATGAAATTAACGGCATGAAATCACCAAGCGCACCTTAGATTGAGAGCAAAACGTCGTCTAGGACAAAATGCACAGCTTCTGATACTGCCCCTCCAAACATCCAAGGGTTTCATGAGACCATGCAATCCGATGAGTCATGCATAAAGCGGCACATTGAATAAGATGCTATGTACAAAAATCGCAGGGAAAATGAAAAAAACGAGATCCAATCCAAAGAGACTGACGCACGCGTTGGTCGCTTATTGGCGGACAAACCAAATAAGTATTGATTTTTAAATTTTTTAAATATCTTTGGACCCTTTTTCCATTTCATCTTTTACATATCTACTGAACTCTGACGACGACCTGTGGACTCAGTGTCAAAAATCTACCAATAAAATTACAAAAGTTTCCCTAAAGAATATATTGATATTTTAACTATTTTATTATTATTATTAAGTGCATGAAATAGGGTTGGGTGACCGAGACATTACTTTTTAGGCTCAGCTCCGAAATACCACTGAATAGTTGCGGTGAAGAGAGTCAATTACTGTGGCATAACCACCTCATGCCTAATCTATAAACGTGTATTAGTATAAATCGTGTGAACTTTATATGTTAAAAATCTTATAAACCTGATATTATTACCTGACATAGGTAACAGCTGAAAGACCAGAACACCCATACAGTTCGACCATCGATTTCAACGAGGTCACCGTACGCTCCACAACAGGTGGTGCAGGGACGGTGACTTGCGCGTGAATTAGTTTTAAGTGATAGTAGCCTTGCACTGCAGCTACCGCACTCTCTCCTCCTCCCCCACCTGAGTCCGATGTCATGACAGAGTCAAAAAGACCGGAGCTTGGAGAGGGTGCAGGTGGCTGGCTCAGCCGGAGCCGCCCCTGGGAGTACCACTTCACCTGATTCGGATCCCACGAAGTGGGAGTGCCATAAAGGCCACATTAACAAGGAGCCATTGCAGCCTGACTCTCAATCCACCAGTCAGTCACTCCCCACAAAACACACATTGGGCTGACCACGCGGTCCGAGTTATCCCGTCAGTTGGCAACCTTCCAAGCCACGGCTTTTAGCGCACCGTGATAGATTCAAGCGCGTCAGATTGGTTATAGTGAGGAAAATGCGCTGAGCTGATGACCTCACTCTCTCCCCCCCACCCCCACAATCAGAACACTGCCCAAGCCGGTCAGTTGCCTGATGTGGGAGTGGGCGCATTGGCTGATGGATCGGCGTACTCATCTTCACGTGCCACAGCACGAACTGGCTCCCATAACACATACACTGGGATTTACTTACTCAGGGCATATGGAGGAGCCATTGCCGTCTTACTCCCAGTCCACTGGTCAGCCACTCAACACACACAGCACATACACTGGGCCAGAAGCGTGGTCTGGTGTAAGCGTCAGATTGGCAGCCTTCCAAGCCACGGTTTCTAGGAAAATGTGATTTTATCAGATACATATAGATGATTGTGAGGGTGTTGTCTATGTATTAGTGTAGCTGGTGCGCGCTGATGGGGCTTTGCCTCCGGTGGTTTACCGCAGGTTGTCGTGGAGGCACATGCGTCGTAATAGGCCCATGCCATGTGTAAATGTGCGGGAGCAGTGAGGGAAGTGGAAGCGGGCGCGCCGAATGTATGTTGGAGCCCCAGGCACTGGTTCACCAGCCTCCGTGCGATGGATTCTCAGGTGACCGACCAGGCCAATGCGTGAGTTGAAGTTTTGGGCCCATTGTGGGCAGGAGAAATCGGTAGATGCTGGGGGATGTCATATATGGTAGTGGGGGGTGGCAGTGGCGGTAAGAATGACAGGAGCGGCAGGTGTGCATGGTGTATCGGTGTTGTTGGCATTGCGGTTAAGTCAGCTGTCATGGATGCGCATGTGACCGAATAGGCCCATGCGACGAGTGAATGCCCTAGGACAGTGAAAGCAGTGGTGGTGGTGATTTCTGCTATGTGTTGGTGCTCCAAGCACTGGTTCACCTGTTTCTGTACGATAAGCGAAGGTTTCCACGTTTTTGAGTTTAGCACCGTTGACATTTATTCGGGGAGCATTGTATTCCGCGCTGGGTGGCGGCTGGTGCATGACAACCGTTTTGGCTGTACTGATTGTTAATCCAAAATCGGCGCAGCCTGTGGCGAAGAGGTTCATACTCCTTTGCATGTCCTCCTCCGTCACGGTGTGAAGGGTGCAGTCGTCCGCGAAGAGCAAGTCATGGACTGTAGTCGTAGACACGCGCGTTGAAGCCTGCATACGCCGACTGTTGAGAAGGTGCCCGTTAGTTCTGTTGGCGATGCGGATCCCAGGCTGTTCAATACGGTAGGTGTCCATCAGCATAACCGAGCACATGAGACTGAACAGGTTGGGAGCAAATACGCAGCCCTGCTTCACTCCTTTGGTCACTGCGAATGCTTCGGATACCGTCCCGTTGTCAGTGACGTGCGCCGTCATCCCGTCATGAAGCTGACGCACCATGTGCGTGAAGCGCTCAGGACAGTCAAATTTCTGCATGACTTTCCACAGTCCGTCACGATTCACCGTGTCAAAGGCTTTCGTTAGATCCACAAAGGTAGTGTATAGGTGAGTTCGCATCTCCTGACACTTCTCTTGTAGCTGGCGGGCGGCAAAGATCATATCGGTTGTTCCGCGGTGTCGGCGGAAGCCACATTGGCTTTCCGGGAGCAGGCCCTGTCCTAGGCGACCGTTCAGACGATTGAGAAGGATACGGGCGAAGATCTTCCCGGCGATGTTGAGCAACGAGATGCCTCTGTGATTATCACAGAGTTGCCGGTTCCCCTTCCGTTTGTAGAGATGGACGATGGTCGCGTCTTTGAAATCCTTGGCGTCATGTCTCCTGGAAGAGTTTTGTGAGTTCTACCATCAGTCGGGGCTCACCGTGTTTGTAGACTTACGGTGGGATTGCGTCGGATCCCGGTGCTTAACCGCTGGAAATCTGCTGCACGGCCCGGATGGTTTCTGGTTGTGATGGTGGCAGATATAGGTCATTGTTCATGTCCACTTGAGAGACCCAGTCAATGGCAGTATCGGAGATGGCTGATGATCAATTAAGGGCACTTTTGAAGTGCTCGGCACAGCGCTTTAGAAGTTGCGATTTCTCTGTCAGCAGAGTTGTGCCGTCAGAGCTGAGCAGGGATGCGGTCCCATTGATAAACGGGCCGTAGATGGCCTTGATGGATTTGAAAAAGTTTTTCATTTCATTACGGTCCTCATACCCCTGGATTTCCTCAGCCTTTCGAATCATCCAGGTATCCTGCATCTCCCGCAGCCGTTGCTATACAAGGCGCCTGCATCTGAAGAAGGCTTATTTGGGGGCATCAGTCCGAAGGCCCATGTAGGCTTTGTGAAGTCCATTCTTCTCCGCAAGTAAGTTGCCACCGACAAATGGAGCGACCAAATGCTATCTGAGTGGTGCTACCCCTAACTAGTACCCCTAAACCCCGACAGTTCGACCGTCATAGTCCGACGATGTCCAACGTATGCTCCATGGGATAAGTGGAGCAGGGACGGTGACTTGCGCGTGATTTAGTTTAAAGTGATAGTAGACTTGCGCTGCATCTACCGCACTCTCTCCTCCTCCCCCACCTGAGCCCGGTGTCAAGACAGAGTCAAGAAGACCGGAAGCGGGAGAGGACGCAGGGGGCTGGCGCGGCTGGGTCCCCTAAGTCCTAGCCGCCCCTAGGCGTGCCATTTCACCTTCCATGTTCGGCATTTGTTAGCAGAGCGCAACCCTAATAACGCATGCCGTGCCCTAGTGTGGCCCCCGTTTCGGTCAATGCATCTATCACGTGGCCCGTTTAGGGTGCACATCCCTAACCCCCACACACCCATACACACACACGCACCCACGCATATATATATATATATATATATATATATATATATATATATATATATCGCAGCTCGTTAAGGTACTAACGCGCCTGACTCAGACAGCTGGTCAACTGTTATAACCGAGTGCCAGTTCGTCGTATGGTCATGTGTATAACACGCCATCGTGGACTGTCAGCCTGCATCAGACCCTCAATTCACCGTGATCTCCTTCTCTCCCCTGCCCTCGATGACCACGAAAGTAATTGGCGGTCCGTAATGCACCTTATACTGCGATCTTTGCGCATGAATATTCAATCTCAGAAGGTGTGAAGCGAACTTTCTACTCAGTGAATTCCTCGTCTTTATTTCGACAGGCCATCTGCGAATAGCCTTTTCCCTACTACCCCCGCTAGTTGTTTAATTCCCAATCAAAACCTTTCTCTTTGTTGTTTGAAAAATATAACTCTTTCTTTTGTAAACCAAAGTACCTTAATATGAGGAGACTGGATCAATGTATCCAGTAATATGGGAGACTGCGTAGGAGGGATGTGGTCTTTAAGCGTTATTCGTTTTCACCTTCGAAAACGAGCCTTTCATAATTCCAGCGACCTTAGCGTAATTTGTTATAGAGCAAACCATCCACTTATAACATACACGAAAATATCTTACCTGCAGGCAACACAGACTGAACTTCATCCAAAAGGCCAGTAGTAACGCTTTATCGTTCCTTCCTGCAGAACATATCAGTCTCCAGATCGATGACATACATCACGGCCCTCTACTATACCCTCTCCCTGATCACCAGCATCGGCTTTGGAAACGTTTCGGCCACTACATTTGGCGAAAAAATCGTCTCTGTCATCTTTATGCTTATAGGAGGTGAGTGCTCGCATATCGGCAATGCATTTTGTCCCTTTGCTGTTTCATAACCTCGAATTAGACAGCTGTGTTCGGAATCAAATTTACATTTTGATTATCATTTATGCCGCATTAGCACACTTACCCGTCGAAAGTTCCTGCAGAATGACCTTTGATGTTGAACTTCTCTTCTGAGTGAAATTTAGAAAATGCCTCCTGCATACAACAGGAAATTACTCTTTTCGGGTCTACTTACCAGTGAGAAGTCCGACCACAGCTTGGGAAGCACAGCCTACCTGGCAAGACAATTTACTGCAGTAGCTGCAGTTGAAGATGGGCAACTTCAATCACCTACCTGGCAAATCACACCAAGGTTTAAGGATCGCACCAAGCGGTCGATGCGGCCCTATTTAACGGCGTGGGCAATATTCTATGTGCAGTAATACTGTTTGTGACCTTTTTCGGCAACCTGTCGGAATGGCGTTCAGGCACGCCAGCAGTATGATGTGCAAGCAGTTCTTTTATGTCGCCAGGCAGTTCACTATTAGCCACGTGCGCACGCGCCGTGTAGACAGTAGCCAGGCTATCAGGAAAGCCTCAGTTTCTAGAGGTTCATCCACTCATAGGGAAGCCATTCGAAACAGCCTTTGGCTGCGATATGAGTTTGGAATACTGAGCTGCCTTAAAATGCTCTTTAGTTTCCTGAAAAATTTCCATTATATAAAAGTAGCTAAATAAGGAGGTTTTTAACCTTTCTCTATATAGCTGACCAGAAATTATGCAGTTATCCATTAGGAGCACGTTAATTTGAGAGTAAACAGTTAATATTAGCTCAATGAATGTGATGCCAGCCATTGGTCGTTATAATACCAAGGTCGTAAGTCCAGTAAGAAAAAGTAACACAGTGCCTTTTGCAGTTTATTTCACATCTTCAAATCGCATTATTTGATGTCCTAGACGTAGACGGACATGCAACAATTGTCCACACACATTCAACGGAATCGGTCACAAAACACCTAAGTCAGCATATTTTGAAAATCGGTCCAAACACATAACTGGGGTTTATGCGACCAAGTTCTTCATAGTGAGTCTCACCGTTTAACTACGAAAAGAAAACATTTCTAGTTCGATCAGGGACTTGACTTTGCCAGCTGGAACTTGGACATTCACGAAACACTGACGTCATACTTTTGATAACCTATCAGTGGAAATGACTTCTTAATAGAAACTACAAATTCACGCGTTACCAACAATACTCATGGCGCTATTTCCCTGGCAAAGAACCAACACTGTAATTGTGTGAATTCTTTAATTCGATTTCAATATCTGGATATATTTGATAACATTTTACAGAAAGGTTATATACAGACTCAATTTCTTTGGCTTATTTCGTAAAATCTTGCTCCTTCCTCCATGCAAAGCATTGCTTAGGATTTCAGTCTTTTAATTATTTTAGTTACTAAGATAACTGTGTGATTGCTCGTCTAATGTACTATTTTCAGAGTAATTACGTGCAGTTTGGCTTGTAATTTTTAGTTTTTTACGAGTACTAGATGACTTCGGTAGTCGGGCCTACAAATTTAACGCGGCGGCTTTAGATGCAGAAATAGTGCATATTTCGGATACCACAGGAACCCATAAATGCAGGTTACGTTTGAAGAGTAAAACAATTAGGAAACATATATTTTAAAAAAATATCACACTTCTTTCATGGACGAATAATTATTATTAAGTAAATTTCGATGCAATAAGCATAAAAATTGGACGAATTTGCAAAGGTATATGTTAATATCGGTTGGTAAATACGAACTATTTTATGGTCACTTTGTCTTAGCGATGCGCACACCTCTGACTGAAGCTGAGCTCAATCGGAATCTAGTCTGATATCATGTAGAAAGTTTGTTCAAAGTGGGTCGTCTGCTAAACGTAGGCAATATTTTGCGTTTGAAAACATATCTAACAATATTGACCAGTATTTCCTGAATTCTGGAGTTCTCTGTAGTCCAACGTCTGATGATTCACGAAGGTTTTTGTCCAAGATTATGAATGTCAAACTTAGACTTCTGCATTATATAACGGGAATAGCAAAAGATGGTGTTCTTTCAATGATAAATAAGCATATTTACGTGCCTAGTATTATCTTTTATTATTCAGACTGTACTTATGTTTAGAACACGTTACTTTCTTAGACCCAAATGCACAGGACTTTCGGCCGGACACAGGAGGATACAGCCCCATATGCAATCTTCCCAAAATGGGTTAAAATTAGGCTTTGGGGTCAAGTGAGGGTTATGAAAATGCTGGGGATTTATGGTAAGGGTAAGTATTAAGTTAAGGTCAAGCAGTCAGTTTTGGTTTAGTGTCGAGGTCAAGAATCAGGAGGAAGTAGCGCCCTTGGAATTAAGCGCATGTCCACTCTCATATGGAGGCCATACTAATTCTCGTATCTAGGCGAAATTTCCTTCTTTGCTGACGTACTGGTGTTGCTCTTTTCCCGGTTGACAGCCACTCCTTGAACACCTGACTGGTTATCTTAAATGAAAAGGCAAGTATTTTGGCAAAAGCTTATCTGTTATTATGTTACATAGGTACCCACCAGAGAGGTTGAACTTCTGGGTCACCACGATATTGATGATTAACAAAGGCATTCACTCCCTATATAGCAGTCCTTTCGATAGTTTACCGCATTCGTAAAAACTTTGGTGGATATTTGGTCCTAGTTCAATTTTTTACTTACCTAATGGCCAATAACTTTCTGAACGGGTATAGTGCAGCACCGTTTAGGCAGTTGGAATAGGGGGTAAGATTGGACTTCAACGTACGCAGTGTTCGGTACACATGGCCTTTTTGGAATTTATGATCCGTCAGGCGTTCCTTGATTTAATAGAGGCTACGAACGCATTTTATGGCGTCAAATGTGCTGAGTGAAGGCTAAGCCTGCCTTAAGTTGAACCCAAAAGTGTTATCCGTCTCTGAAATTTGGAGTTTCTACAAAAAGTTAATGCTGATTTAATACTGACTGCGTACGTGTTGTACGGATTCTCAGAGATTGAAGCTCTACAGTAGGGTTTGTGTTCAGAGCACCACGATATTTATGGCTGAGTGTCAAATTAGAGGACAAGGGAAAAACACGCTAGTTGGAATAATGAATTTGGCACCGCAGCTTGGTAGTAATCAGAGCCCGCGGAATCGTAACCGGATCTGACCCTTTGAGCACGTCTGTCTGTTCGGCGTGAGTGATTAAACTTCACCTGTGAGTCAGCTAGCGTCAACTGGGTCAAAGGTTGCACGCACGCGTGTACCAACAGCTCGGGAATCAGAATTTTTTGCGCCGAGTAGAAGCGGAAGACGTTCACGCCCTTCAGCCTAATATCTTAGAATAGATTGTGTTGCAAACTATGGTAACGGTAGATTATGTAAGCCCCTTTCGCCCCACTCGAACTCTAGCTTCGTGTAAAACGGCATTGGTGGTAATAGGGATTTTAGGGGTGGAACTTGACCACAGGCAGGAAGCGGAATGTCTGCACGAAAACATAAAGGATAAATAAATTTCCAAATCATATTCTTCTAGGCCAATATATAGCAGTGACTTTGAGCGTGATATTTAGAACGCAAACAAAAAAACAGCCCCAATAAAAGGCACTTTAATAGCATATATTACAATAAACCAACTTTGTGGTTGTAGCTTTATGAATGCAGGAAACACAAAGATGTTAACATCCCTTCTTAAACATGTATAGTATGTAGCTATGCATAAAAAATCCATAGGGCTTACATAACCTATCGTTATCAAACTACTCTACCTATGACGGTATCTCAGAGGTTAAGAATACGTTCGCCCATAATATGTGCCTGGAATAATTATCTTTTTAGCTGTTTCGTAAAATCCGAAAGTTAATTTAGGTGTGACACAAAGTAAGCTCAAATAAGTAACAGTCTCACAGTTCCGGGTTTAGTGCTGCAATCAACCAGAAGACGCTTGTTTCAATTTCCGTCCTGCAATGAGGTGATCTCGATTACCTTATTTCTACTCTGACTTTTTATTAGACGTTCCTAACTCAGTCAAATAAGCACGAGCTCAGGAATGCAGCTAAATCGGCCGTTCAGTTCGAAAAGATAAATGGTCTGCTTAATCAAGCTGCAACCCTCTTTTCCCTCTTCCTACCCTCGTGCGCGACAAAACCTGAATTTGCTCTACCATTGGTCAGAGAGAAAATAGTCCCGGAAAGTTCAGAAAGGTCTGTGTGGTGTCTGATATTTAAAGACAATACTTTCAAATATAAAAATATTATAGAAAGAATGACATCGCAGACAAAAACGAGAAACTGGATTGGCCATTTCTGGCTTATTAGCCATCGTCAGCCAGCCATAATCAACCCGAATATTCGCCCAACCGCGGCAGTTTGGGAGACGAATGGCCATTTATTAGTGGTTTAAGTGGGCCTGCTTAAAAAATGGTGACCCAGAACCAGTAGTCTGGGTATAAGAAGACATTTATATGCCCCTAGCTACGGTGGATGTACTGCCCAATAAAATATTAAACAAAATTGGAAAATGCGTTTTCAATTAAAAAATATTGTCCAGATATGCTTTTAAGCTAACCTATCGCGAATCATAATCATACCAGTTTTCAGTCACGTCAGGATGGCAGCTTTTGAACAAGCATCTTTTCAGCTAGCTGAAAAACTGCATTTAGTAAAAAGAATCAACACTTACGTAGCAGGAATCTTTCCTGTTGACTTCCTGTGTCCTTGTTAACTTAGATTTAATGTAAATTTTGTCATCTTCGTAGTTTAAATTTGAAGACAAGGCATCCTTGGGTTTAAAAACTGCTTTGATTTCCGAACAATGCAGGACTGGCCCTGCTGTTAAACGTGCACTTATGGTTTTCCGAACTACCAGCTAAAAATATTTTTCATATATGGAATATCTAGATTTATTTACATTGAAAGATGCAATTTTCTTCCAACTGAATACTAGACTTAAAATTTTGGTGCATGTTTTCAATGAATTATGTTTGAATTTATAAGAGTATCGATAATACTTTTTAAAAAATGTATGCTACTTATTTTCCCATTTATTTCAAGAGTGTGGTTTATGCAGGCTGCTGGAAAGAAACTCAGTCAAAAACAGGCATCCTAACAGGAATAAAAGCTCTTGGGATTATGCTGCACGCTAATCAAAAATACTTCTTAAGCATTCCTCTCTTATCAAAAAATAGGTTTATGAATTTTATTCAACTTTTAATGAGACAGCATATTTACTGTACTGACGAGTTATGCCCGTCCGCTGCTTCATTTAGAATCTTAAACTCTGGAGATTGGTTAAACCTTGGGAAATGACTGAATTTTCAGACACATGCCCTAACATTTGTAACATCGGAGGAAGCAACAATATGAACATCGGTGATGAAAACAAGTAATAGTCACAACTCTAAGGGCCTATGATTTACTTACGTCAAAAAAAAAGATAAAAATGTATGCTGTCAAATCCTTACGGCGCTCAAACGCAGAGGAAAGGAAGGGTAAACGGAAAAAAAACAAAGAAATAGTTAGTTCATTTTTCTCTAGGTTGCCAAAAAATGTTTTTTGACTTTCTTTCGGCTGGCGTTACGCCAGAGCACATCTATTAACTTTCGTTTATTTTTTAACTGATGTGATGATTTTTACATTATTGACATCAAAAGTTAGTAATTCAGACTCTCCGTTCTACCAAGACTGCCTTGTAGATCTTTCAGTATCTTATATAATTATCCATCCTACACTTTATGGGTTCCATACGATAATCCGGTTTGGTGAATAATGCTATTCTTACGAATGCTGATAATTTGATGTTTTTCCTGGGTAACATGACCTTCCACTATAAACTCGCTGTACTATGAAGGGGAAATTTTGTAAATACTAAATCTTTACTGACAAATAATTCAGTGGAAGAAATTCAGAAGGCCAAGCCGTAGCCGAGCAGTTCAAATGATTTATTGAAAATTATGAACGACGTGTAGAGAACACTGCTAAACTATAGATACTTCCTCTGAGAACCTTCCGGCTGATATGAAATGGATGCATTTTTATGATTTTTAATGACCAACACTGTGAAAGCACGTGATGAGTTGTCACCTATGGCCTCGTCTTACAGATAACATATTTTTTAAAAATAACCTGTCAGGCTTATTCGTAAACCGGTTATTTTCAGTGACTTCATGTGGAACATGAAGCGTCTGTTTCCTTGCATTTGAGTAATTAAAAAATAAACATGCGCATGATTTATGACGTAAATTAATTCCCACTTGGGAGTCCTGTTAGTCACAAGTTATATTTTTACCGTCTACTCCGATGAATTGCACCCTGTTCCACAGAGCTAGATGGCGCAGGGACGGTGCGTAACCGTTAAATGTTTTGATGATGACAGTAGCCTCGCCCTGCTCTTCTCCTCTCTCCTTCTCATCCACCTAAGCCGGATGTCATCAAGATCCGGGGCGGTATAGGACGCAGGTGGCTGGCACAGAAGAAAACGGAACCAAGGCGTGCCACCACGTCGCCTGGTCCGCGTACAAAGGAATTCACATAACAAGAAAGGGGACGTCTCGGATCCAAAATGAGTTGGACTGCCACAGAGGCCACAATAATAAAAAGCCATTGCAACCTGACTCTAAGTCTACTAGTCGACCGCCCCACACAAACCCTTCAATAAAACACGCCAGGATTTCACACAAAGGAGGGAGTTGCGGCTCGGATATCGCACTCGTAGGTGCCACAGAGGGTTACATGGAAAAGGTGACAAAGACAATGTCTCTCATTTACGTGAGGGCTATCGATTCCATGTATGCGATGGTTGGTGTAGGAAGCATACGTATGTAATGTATGTACCGGTGAGATGTGTGGTGATAGGGTTTGGCTAACGATGTTTTACCATAGGTTTTTGTAGATGCGCAGGTGGCCGAGTAGGCTCATGCGATAAGTGAATGTGCGTGGGCGGGTAGTGTTGCTGCTCCTGGCATCTGCTGGTCCTTGAAATGAACTCTTCTTATGTTATGTCCTTGGTGTCATTCATTTGCAACAGAGAAAACGGGCCATAAATCACCACAATTTGTTCTTGGCTGTTTTGCTTATCACTATTTTTATCCCAGCAAATTCGCAAAGCCCTTTGACTGCAGAAATGGAAACGACATTGGTAAACATAGGACTATTATCCGAACCAAGTCAGTGGATTTCCTGCATTTCAGTCATCTCAACCCGCATCCACCGGAAAAGGCAAGTACGCACGCACACTGGATGGGTTTTTTATGCGACATTTCCTTATATCCCGAGCAGACTTACTGCAGTGATACCGGTGATTATAAAGATTTCCGTTGCCCGTGGGTAACTGTCCATTGCGATAGGCTGGGTGGTCTTCCAACCCTCTGTGGCTCTAAAAAGGAGGAGATAGTGGGTGGTCTCTGTGGCTAATCGCGGGTGATTTTCTTTTGATTCGCGAATTGATCTGGAGCCCTGATCCTTGATAGGCCACTAAAATGGTAGATATCTCCAATGGATAAATTTCGAACATAGCATGACCCAAAATCGGTTTTTATTGGCAGTATTTGTGACACAGGTGACTCATGCAGGAAGTGTCAGGAAGGGGTCCGTCTTACAGAATATCGTCATAATACGTTTTATCGCTGCGGTAAAGCCCCGCCCCAATTCTAACAATTTGTAACTTTGAACTTGCCGCAACTTACCGGAATGATGGTTTCTCTGAATGTGAAAACGTGGTCTGGTCATGGAAGAGGATGTTTGGTGTGAAGCTGGCGTTTTCCCACTGTAGTACTGATAATGCTGCGCCTTGTTGCTGATTTTTGGGCTTGAGCTCATAAATATCTTAGTTTGAACCACGGTCTGATGTCGAAGCCTTTTTACTCGTCTACGGTTGTCCACTGAAATTCTAGAATCTGCCGCTGACAATCACCCGTACAGATCGGCCCATCCCAACTAAATTACCATCCTGTCAAAAAATCAGCATTATAGCCTGACGGAGGCAGCGGCCTGCTGGGACCAAACAGCCGGTGAACGTAGGGTGAGAAATCCCACTGGGGAAACTGAAGTTAACTATGGATCTAACGCCAACCATGGTCAGGTCTGAACTGGGTTACCTTAACCCTTAATCCTTAAGCATTTAAGGATAACGCAAATTTTACCGTAACCGTAACCCACAGCCTTAAAACCCGAAGACCAGCCCTAAAATTATAACACTTATTTCAACCCTGAAACCTTAAACCAAATAACCAAAACCCCATCCTAAATCCCAAGTCAAAACCATAAGCCAAGCCCGGCACCCCCAGCCCTACATATGACCCAGGCATAACCTAAGTAATCCTACCAATAACCCTAAGGCAAATTTAACAGCAAAAGCTCTAGTTAAGGTTAAAATTTCGAATCCTATAATGCCTTTCCAACATACGTCAGGAAAACCATAATAAACCACGCCTACCTAAATAATAAGGTAGATTATTGACCAACGCCCAACTGGGTGGTTAATACCTTACACTCCTCGAATACGTCTTATGAACATTGCTGGCAAAGACCAGGGAGACTAGGGCCATACATACCTAACCTCAGGTGGTGCACCGCCCGAGACTTGAACCCGCTACCTGTTGATCAGAAGTTCAAAACTTTAAACACTGTATCGCGTGTTCCTTGTCTTGTCGCTGTAGATCGGGAATATTGATAAACGTTGATGGATCACTAACGGAACGCACTCGTCCCGTTCTGCATTTGGGTTCACTCTCGAGTCTGGCCAGCAGCCGCACAGTGGCTAGTGTCAAAGGCAGATGGACATTGCTGGCAAAGACAAGAGAATGGCTAATCTGGACCGTCCATCATTTGGGCCAACAATTATTGGGTTGTGCTGGCCTGAGCACGTGGTGGACTATGGAAAAAGATACCTGTGCAGTATCGACCTCAGTTACCGTTTCAGGACATCTTCCTAAGATCGCAAGAACCGGTATGGGCGACTGGTGATGATATTGAGGGTCGGGGTTGATCTTTCGACCGAACCCAGTTAAAGTGCTTCAAATTAAATAACTGATGACCCCTCTACCATTGACTTGTTTGCCTTCGATGAGGATGACCGAGAATGGACTACCAGTGGGGTACCAGACCGCGAATGAGACCACATTATCTCCAAAATTCGCGACTAACGGTGGGTTAGTACTGAGAACTGCATAGCAAAATTTGTGACGCCAACGAGATTGCGGATTATTTTCAGCAAATGAAACAATATCAAGGATAAAAGGAAAACAAGAAAAGGGGGTAATTGTGTCGAGGCCGCCGCTTACTGGTAGCCTCGGCGCGGCTGAGCAGTCCGTTACCCAATATTTCATAGTTCTTCATTTCAGATTGTAGGTTTTCCCCAACTTGAATATATGAAGTTTCAATTTTCGCAAAATCCGTAATATTTTGTAAGGCATTTCTAAAGGTCACTTGTTTTATAATTTCGGCTCCTAAGCGCCTAATGCAGAGCCGAATCTCTATAAGATCAAACATTTTTGTGTTTTTTTACGATTTTTCAACATTTTACTATGGATCTTTGATGATGGAAATGTGTTAAACTATATACCCGAACTGCCAACGAGAACAGTAATTTTGAAATCCCCGTTGTTTCATGACAAATTGTCGTTGCAATTTAGATGCAGAGAACAAAGTAAGCTATCAGGACGATTGACATATGAATACGTGACTCATTATAGTGCGAACAAAAACCGTGAGCTTATGACTTTATTTCGACGCCCTTTTATGTTGTCAATGAACACTTTGGCAAAATGGAGAAGTCTTGAACTAATAATTATTTTGACCATAAAAAACACAGTTATTTTGACAAACCATGACTCTGCTAATAAGAGGCTCAACAAAGCCAGTAATATTATTTTACAGGAGGAAAACTTAGAGTAATTTTTGGATTTACTTCTTCAGTTGGAGGAAAACCAAATTCTTCAGCCATTGGTGAAAGGTAATCAACCATAAACACAGGAAGGGCTGCAGATGAACCAACGTTTAACAGTGGTATCAAGCTTAAATGACCTTTACCAACTACATACAGTCTATGCCCATTTTAAATAGGTTAACAAACTATAGATAACAATCTATCTAGATGTGCCTACTAGGCCCCTTTTTAATAGTAAGTTAACGACCGTGCGCAATTGAATAAATGACAATTAAAGTGAATGGAATCATTACAACCTTTTTCATTCTTAGTTTTGGTTTTATTACTATCAAGTCCGAAAAGGAATGTCTCAATCTGCTAACTAAAAGTCATAGTAGGGTATCTGTTTGTTATCAGCCCTCATGAAACATAATGAGCTAGCTGCATATCTGCAGATGGTTAGCTTATTACTTGCCTTTGTACGCTCCTATAAATATTTAATTAATCACAGTTTATTGCCGGTTAACTGCAGGATTGATAAATGAACGTTGGGTTAATCCCTCAGGTCTGCTGCAAAGTTTGTTGCTAGGTAGTCAGCGATTTAGATGACCCTCCTCCTGCTAGGATGACGGATCTCCTTATACTTATAAATGGCTTATTAGGTGCACCGACTGAGGCAACGCCTTTCAGCTTTGGCTGCTTCATTTGCGCCCCCAATCACACAGGTCCAATTGTGTGTGTGTGTGTGTGTGTGTGTGTGTGTGTGTACAAGTCACCGTCCCTACACCACCCTTCCGTGGAGCATACGGTGGACGTCGTCGGACTACGACGGTCGAACGTTCGTCGTGTGCGTCATCTGAATTTGCTTCTATTATCATTCCAAGAAGTGCAAATGGAATGTAGTGGGAAAATGTTTTCTGTAGGCCGCGTACTGTGGACAGTAGCTACGTAGCCATACACATATATCTGTTATAGCTGTGTCCGTGCCGTTTGAAAACGCCTACTTAGTGGTATAAATAGGGAAGTCCATACTGACTGCCACTGGGGCAGGGATTGGCGCTGACTTAGAAGGCGATTCCACGTTTCACCATTGACGAGTGCCAGTCATTTGCCAGTTCTGTGGGCTGGGGATGGAGATGTGCGCCGATAAAGAGCATCGAAGCTCGGACCTTCAGTACCAATGTAGTACGGAGGGCATGTGGTACAGGCGGGATTCTCCGGTTGGAACAGCACTTTAGTTGTTCCAAATACATGGAAAGAGTTGATGGCGAAAAATGATTCGTTCTATGCACCTTAGCAGCCTGCACAAATACATAGTTACTTCTTGCTCTGTGGATGGGTACTATCAGAGAAACCCTTTTAATGTTTAAGCATCATAAGCAAACATTTTAGTCAAATCCGATGTTGGCCGAAAAATAAATTGAGACCTGATGTAACCGGGTTTTGTCAAATTCAAAGACTATCAATTGGATTTAGATTAAGATTATGTTGGCGGCAAGATGGCCAATTTTTTTCTTGTGGCCAGTGGTCTGCTTGATGTAATCCACTTGTAGGCTGAGATGCACTCACACAGGTTTTTATGTTATAATATAAACCTTAACCCGACTTCCATGTTGCTTTGTTGTTACGTCAAATTTATGATAACCTCATCGGCGAGAATTTACAGACTTGTTAAATGTCTGATTATCGGAAATGTTCACCTACACTCTTATCGCTGACTGCTCATGAAATTAACTGCCTCCGCCTATCAGCTTCATCATATATATATCATCATATATATATATATATATATATATATATATATATATATATATATATATATCATATCACCTACACTGACTGCTCATGAAATTAACTGCCTCCGCCTATCAGCTTCCTTTTCCTGACTTTCCGAGCAATAAGTTGTTACTTCTGGTGATTGATCACATGTAGTCCTTTAGTTTTTAGTTTGGCTTGTGAGAGCCACTGAAACGGGCTACTTTTGAGTTCAACTGGCAGATATAACTTTACCTTTTTCCTTCTAGCTTTCAGCTACGCAACAATCTTCGGTCAGGTAACAACCATCTTTCAGGGAATGTACGCGGCACGCTCTCGCTACCATGACATGATGGGCTCGGTGAAGGACTTCATTAAGACCCACAACGTCCCTCAGGATCTAGCAGAACGAGTAATTGACTACGTCACCTCAACCTGGGCCATCACGAAGGGTATTGATACAGCAAAGGTAGATCCTCATTGATATTTTATAGGTTCACTGTAAAATTCTGCTCCTCGTGAGCTTACAGGTATTATCGTTTATCTTGAAAAAATGCAATCTAACAATCTCCTGAAGCCATTTGGTATCACAAAATTCATCAGGCGTAGTTAAATACTAGAATATATATTAAGATTTTAATGCACGATTCTGACGATATACTGAAACCCATCTTTTATAGTTTACGAAAGAGGAGCATAATGACTGACTCCCAAATAGATAACTCTTTATCTCAACCTAAAAGAGTTTACATACAGTCTTACTATTCGTTGCTCTTTACCTTCAAAAAGGATCATGGCACCGAAACGATATCTTCCGTCACATTGTAAAAAGACATGTCAGTCATTAGATATTCAGTTTGAGTGTTCGGTCGCCGACATAACCAGATTGCAGATTATATACTCAAGTAAAATGTACTGTCAATCTAGTTCGGCAGTTCTTGACGATCTTTTAGATTAGGGGTGACAAACAGGAACAGGAAACTCCAAGTAATGCATGTGGCTTTGCGGAAAGTTCTAGGAAGTTATGTTGTTATCAGGTCATAATCCTAACACACAAAGACCAACCAAATCCCTTAAAACCAAATCTGACATTGGTCTTAACAAAGAAACCAGTTTAACCCTAATCGTAGCACAAATCCTAATCTGCTTGTAAATTAGCATAAAGCACCCCGAGTAGGGGTTAAATTCGAATTCTAATGTTTTGTCAGATCAATTTAGCTAGTTTAAATGAGCTGAATTTGGGCTGTGAGAAAGGAAAACAAACAGCAATACCGGCAGATGATAAAAATATAGCTTCCACTTGATGAATTGTGGGGAGAAGAGGGGCTATTGGCAAATCTGCTTTGCTGTCCGCTTCCGTTCGGTTTAAACAGTGTATTTCAAACATCGTTACTGACGACGTCATGCGCGTGCCCAACGGATTACCGTAGCATCGGTGACTTTTGTGCGGAGTAATTTACATTAAAATAGAATACACAGCCTCACCACACTGTCTTCCCTCCTACATGTTGCTATAACGACGAATTTCAGAAGACCAGAGGTTGGCGCTGACAAAGAAACTTACAGAACTGAACATCCTGTCTACGCGCGCAATACACGACCTGATTTCTACGTCATGCGACAAAACACACCCAAATGGGCGAAACCTCTGACGTTAGGAAAATACGACGTTTCACACCCTCTTCGGTGTTGGAAAAGTGGATCATCTGATTACTGTCAAAGAGACACGTAGCGGTACGGCGTTAGCGCGTACAGTGCGTGACCTATCTCGTGAAAGGTGCTCACATTTACAAAAGACTGCTGATCAATCGTAAACCTTCATAAATGTATACGCAAAAACTTTAGAAAATAGTGAACAACTTAAAGCAAATTAAAGAACAAGAGAAATGCTTAAAGTAAAAGTACGTTGTTTAGAAACACCAACTTTATAAATGCAGAAAATTCTGAGAAGGCCGAGAATGGCTGTAACTGAGGAAACCTTACTCACATGTACATGAAGTCCTTCCGGATAAAGCAACATAAGGAGAATGAAATTTAAAATAGTCTTCGAGTGCGATTTGCACTAGAAGACTTGAGGCTGTTAACCATCAGCCTAAAGCCGGAGTATAGATTTAAAAATTATTTTATGAGAATTGGCTGTCTTTTGACGTTTTTTTCCATTTCTGAGAGGCGGAGGACTAGGAGAGCATGGAATGGAATCCTCGTTCCACTTTGTGTTGAAATCTTAATCGCTATAGTTGTTTACTTTAAGATTCCGTTCTCAGACTGTAAATACACAACAAAGTGGCCGAATAAATACTAAGATACTGCGAAAATATCTTATTTTATGCCCCTTCTGTTTCTAAATTCCACCCTAACGGAAAGAAGACCATACAGAAAATACCTTACGACTTGCTTCATATTTAAAATGTCGCTTTTTCTACAACCGTTTCGCTGTAAGGTACTGGATATTTGCAAGGTGCATAGACGTTTTGAGACGGTAAACGGAAAGGGGGTCAGCGGATGGTATAACTGTGTTAAAGGGCAGGAAAAATAGGCTGCTTGCATACACCGTGCTTCAGCTGATATACGTGAATAAAAAATATAAAATTTCAAGTACCTCAAGTTCGCTTTGGTTAAGTTCTTACGCTTTCATTACCCCCTACTCCTAGACGAGCAAGCGCAGATGCGTAAACTTAGTCCAGGATAGCTGGTAGCATAGGAAGCCGCCGGAACCTAAGATAACGTAGATTTCCGCTGCGAATTGTAAACCTTACAAATTGTTAAAATTACTCATAAATATATTCTGCATTCAAAAAAGACACTTTCCGTTGTAGGCTAGGCAACATTTTAGTTGTCCCCAATTGATCGTTTTAATTTCCGTCCGCGTTTTACGAGATACCGTGTGCATGGCAGTCCGATCGCGCGGTCGTCCTTACGAACGCCCTTCCTCCTGCCTGCGTACGTGTGACTCAACACTGGGCTCGACGACGCCATGCTGCTTGTATTTTCATCGATTGGTCGCAACAGCATCAAACAAAGGCACAGGCGTACGGTGAACAACCCACTACCACTGTTAACACACCCGATCGCAGCCGACAGGCCAAGAAGCCCGGGTCTCGATGGGTAGGGCGTTGGACTTCTAGCCAACCGATCGCGAGTTCGAGACTCTGGGAGTGAAATAGGTGGAATTGGATAAGGTTGGCTAATGGCGGCCTACAAGGCACTGTCCATTCCAGTCTCCCTGGTCTTTGTTGGTAAGGTTATTCTGCCTATGGTATTGACCTCTGTACGGCTACTGGAGGTGCTCAGGAGTGAACCCGAAGGCACAGCGGGGCCAGCGTGTGCCATAACGCAATCGGTGAGTACACCAATACTACAGACATGCGTTTCACCTTCGTATGATTCGCTTAGCCGACTGACCCGATTGAAAAGAAATTACTGCCTCTGTCTACTGAGCCGCGTGTACACCCTCCGGCATCAGTCAAGTTTGTTCAAGAACTCTGCCTTGTCAGGCTTTTGAATTTTGAATCCTGGCGTTGTCGACCACTTGTTCCTCGACGTATGTGCATGTTACAGACTAGGTCAGTACACAGCCAAAGGTGTGTGTCCGTGGGCAGGGGCAGTTGCATTGAAGGGGTCTGGACTGCAGATTTTCTTAAGAAATTTCACGGAGGCCATATGGCTGACCAGACTTCTAAGAAGATCAAAATTCCTGGAGCGGTGTGAGAAGGTTGGATTGGAAAGGTGGACGGATGACGGGCTGCAAGGGCTGGTTGCTCGGAGACAGTGCGATGTATTCGCAATCGACCGACCAAGATCGCCACCTTGCAAACACAGCGTTGGAAACGTACACCCTGAGACTCCAATATGGACTGTTTATCGATAAAATAGAAAGAAACCTAACGCATGGATAGAAAATACTGTAGTTATATCGTTGAAACATGGTTGCGCTACCTTAGCATGTACGTCTTTCACTGCCCGTTGTCAGTACTACGCATGAAAGCATAGGGAGAAATTCTTAAGTGGGCAGCATGTTACAGACGACAACATTTGAACATCCACGCTTGTTGAATGGATGCAGATTTCTATCTGCTGCCTACTAGATTGGAACAAAAAGGGAGGGCTGCATTTTCTGAGCTGCAGAACGTAGAAAGCTATGCGTAAACTTCATATGCTATCCAATATTTTTCTGCGGATGAGAAAGGGATGCTTATATAATTAGTTTTGCACACTGTGAAAGAACAACATGATAATCAAAATCGCCAACTCTTTATACTGACTTAATTTACAGGCTTGGCAAATGTCCCACCTTGGAATAAGAAGGATGAGCAAAATAAAGCCCAATTCATTTCACTGTCGTGCATATTAATCAACATAGAGCATCTAGGACATCATTGGCGGAAATGAACACAGTCGCTCACACCAGGGCTTGCATAACGCGGCCTGCAGCCATGTTCGGTCGCGTCGGCTGCTGACGTGGCTGCTGGTGATACTGCGGCAGGCCTGCCGGAACCGCTGCTATGGACAACCGGTAAATAACTATCCGGTTGGGGATTTCGCACAAAGCATTTGTGCCAAATTACCGACAGAGCCCTACGCCTGCCCTGTCAACATACGGTTGTATTCTAGAGGTCCAAATCTGTGGCCTCAAATCGCTCCTGTGCCTTTGCAACGGCCTCAGTCCGCATCTCTCTTGCCTTTAGTAATGGGCGTTTTGCCGTCAACGCCCAGCTTTGGATTACTTCCCTCCTTCGTGTCTCCATTCCGGCCAGGCTTTCACACACACACACACACACACACACACAACCATGTATTTCCTGTCCCCGTGGGTCAACAACATTGGGACTTGCATGACTATAAGCATTAATTGCAGGTCATAGGAAAGGAATACGCCTATGCTCACACGCCGGCATGAGTGGTTATGGTGGGAGTTTTATGCATCCCGTTTTCCAAAACTGCAAGCTGGGGGAAGCCGCTCTACCTAGAGGCCATTAGTTGGTGTGAGTTTCACGCTAATTAATATAGGCTCGGGCAAAAGTTGAGGACAACTCCAGACCACATAGGTGGCACTCATAGCATTCACGCAACATCTACCGTACTCACACAACTGGTCACAATATCAAGACAGATTAAAAAAGACCTGAAGCGAGCTTGGGCTCATCTGGCAGGCGTGGGCTGAGCCCGCCTCAAGTTATTCCGCAACACCACTCCCCCCATGTGTGGCACTTTCTGTGAGTGAGCACCCACAATACCGTCTAATGTATCCTGACCTGACCCGCGTGCTGGTTCGGAGCACCTACCATGTGGACCTTTGAAGAGGCACAACCACACACACACACGAGAGTTTGACTGTCATAGTCCGACGATGTCCACCATATGCTCCATGGAAGGGTGGTGCAGAGACGGTGACTTGCGCATGAATTGGTTTTAAGTGATAGTAGCCTTGCGCTGCAGCTACCGCACTCTCTCCTCCTCCTCCTCCTCCTCCTCCTCCTCCTCCACCTGAGCCCGGTGTCAAGACAGAGTCAAGAAGACCGGAGGCAGGAGAGGACGCAGGTGGCTGGCGCGGCCGGGTCCCCTTAGCCCTAGCCGCCCCTATGTGTGCCATTTGTTAGCGGAGCGCAACCCGAAAACGCGTGCCGTGCCCTGATGTGGCCCCCATGTTTGTACAACACATCTACCGTGGCCCGTTTAGGGACCACCACAAACACACACCTAGATTAGTTTGACCGTGCTTTCCCGAGAACTGAACTGCCTACCATCATGAACTAAGCCCAGCCTATGGAGAAACATCAATAATAATCACCTACCAATTCCATGGTCCTTAAAAACTTCTAAGAAGTACATTCTACTCGACCAGCACTCCATCGACAAGATGCACGTACGTTCAAGGTAAATTTTGGTTTAAAGAAAATACTCTGTATTTATAATTTACAAGAAATAGTCATGTTAGACGAACAATTTATAAGCCGAGGAAAAGTTAGTATTGTCGCAAATAAAGAGTCAAAGAAGACAGAGCCAGTTTGGAAAGCTCAAAAACGTCTAATAATTATATCCTACTTAACCATCATTCAATCATCAAGAGGATGAGGAGGTAGTTTTGTCGTATTAGAAGAGAGTGGGGATGGTTTTTCGCAAATAAGGAGTTTAAAGTAGACAGATACAGTCTGACAACCTGTACTGCGGCAAGCTAACCTGCAATAGGCTCAAAGAATAAGGGCCGAAAAGTGTTCCCTCAAACCGTGTACTAGCCGTTGACGTTTTTGGACTCGACCTGCGCTTTGTCCACCTGCAACCAATCAGCCATAGCAATTAGAGTGAAATAGGAGTGACCTGTGACAGTGCGGACAATATACCTGGGCTTATGTAGAGCACAAGGAACAGGTCCCAATTTAGAATGGGCTGACCAGAATCATTGCGCACCGAACAACACACACATTGATGTAAATAATAAGGAAAATAGCTTGTTGTTTATAATATCGCTCCCATGGTATATTAATGTGTTGGATCACAAAAAGGGATGTGCGCGTGGTATCGTCGTTTCCGATGCAGTTCACAGTGTGCCCCGTAACAGGTTCGGCGCAGCGGGCAGTAACTTACATGTGAGCTAGTTTATCGTGGTTGTTGACGTGTGTTACATTTACTGCACTCTCTTCTCCTCACCTACCTAGGCCCCGTGTAATGTTAAACGCAAGAATGCGGGATGGGCTTAGGTGGCTGACGCGACGTGAGCCCACGACTAGGCGTGCCTACCGCCCTCTCCCCCAGGTGTGGCATTTCTTGTGGGTGTCCATCCCCACTAACGTCTGTCATGTGCTGATCAGGTCCTCGTGTTGGTTTTGAGCACCTAGCATGTAGTCCGTTTAAGAGGCACAACCGCACGCGCACACACACACACACAACAGTTCGACCGTATGCTCCCCACCATGGTGGAGCAGGGATGGTAACTTGCACGTGATTTAGTTTAAAGTGATAGTAGCCTTGCTCTGCAGCTACCGCACTCTCCTCCTCCTCCTCCTCCACATATGCCCGTTTATGGGGCCATGTGGTAGATGCGTTGAGACACACACACGATAGCTCGACAGTCAATTTCAACGAGGTCCACCGTAGGCTCCACACCAGGATGGTGCAGATACGGTGACTTGCGCGTGATTAGTTTAAAGTGAGAGAAGATGTGCGCTGCATCTATCGCACTCTCTCCTCCTACTCAACCTATGCCCGGCGTCAAGAAAGAGTCAAGAAGACCGGAGCTGGGAGAGGGCGCAGGTGACTGGCGTGGCCGGGGCCCTAGGCGTGCCACCACACCACTCCATGTTCGGCATTTGTTAACGGAGCGCAAACTGAATAACGCCTGCCATGCCCTGATGTGGCCCCCATGTTGTTCCAACGCGTCTACCACGTGGCCCATTTAGGGGACACTTAAATACACACACTTACACACACACACGATATTTCGGCCGTTGTTTTCGACGATGTCCACCGTATGCTGTGCAGTGACGGTGACTCACGCTGAATTATACTGAGGGCAGACTTGTGCTGCATCTACCTCTCTCTCTGTTCCACTCCCCCGCCTGAACCCGATTTCAAGACAGAGGCAAGAAGACCGCAAATGGGAGAGGGAGCAGGCCCACGCACTGTGGTCCAACATTAAACAAGCATACAACGCCACAAGAAAGGGGCGGCTCGAATCCCAACTGAATGGGATTGCCATAAAGGCCACATTAAGAAGGAGCCATTGCAGCCAGTCAGCCAGTCGTTCATTGCGCACAAATGCAGGCACTCGACTGACACACACAGGCCAGTTTACCACCTTTACTTACTTTGTTTACCGGAAGCCCCACATCATGGTGTACCCAAGGATGGTGACTAGCAGTTATCATAAAGATAGTAGAGTACTGAAGAAGCCCAAAAATGTAACCCTTTTGCCGATGTGATCTTTATTTCGTAGGAAACATACGTGTTTTCCAAACCAAAGACCTAGAGTTCCGACTTTGAACGTGTTCAAAAAGCCATGACAGGCCCCATTCATTTATGCCAACTCAAGGCTGGATTTAGTTTTACCGTACTGAATGATTCACCATAGCGACAGCAAAGGTGCAGACTAGAAGTTTATATACATGTTTTGCCATTTTTCTTCTATTGGTTGACGCAGCTGCGGACGGTTCGGTTAATAAATCGGTTCATCAGCTTTCTGTTTATGCTTCTAGCCTTTTCCGTTCCACGTAAATGAATGGCCAACGTGGAGTAAATCCTTCGGAACAAACCATTTCGTGCTCAGTCCGAAAGCTGACATGACTATATGAACTGAAATTCACCTGCTACAGTGGCATATACACATGCTGAATTCATTACTATACTGACGATAGAGGTGCTTCCTAAAAGCCCACTTTAAAGTAGACGTGCCAAACACGAAGAGAGTCGTTGCGTCTCCATGTCTTGCCAAGCGTTCTATTAATGCCAGGTACCCTACGCTTCTGCAAACTACTTGGGATATCTGAAGCATGTGCATTTTTCATGAGCATTGCAGCGGAATGTGCAAATTCATTTGCTTAGTTCTATATACTTCGTACCTGTTGTAATTTCAATTTCTGGACTTATTCTGAAGAACTTACACATGATCCTCCTGTGACGATCTTGGTTAATCATCGCTGCCTCAACATGTTTAAGTAATCCGTGAAAATCTCCCTCTGCCTCATATTCGTAGGCATTTGTTCACGTATTTGCTGTCGTACTTGCTGATCCGGATTGAAGCACAGAAAGGTTATTTAAATAAACCGACCGCCCAGGAAGATCAAGAAGTTTAGGTGTTTATTTTTTTACTTTCAATATAGAGCCCAGGCTCTTCGCTTTGAATGAGATTTTTGTGGGCTCACTTGGCGTTTTAGGACGTGTTTAGATAATACTCTCATCGATTCGACTTGGTCATTGTCGCAAACAACTATAGAAACACAGGAAATATTAAAAGGCTTCCGTCGAATAAAACTTCTACGGTATTATAACTGTCCTTTACAGCAGTATATGCATACCAGGGTGACAGACCCACCTTCATACTTACTTACATCTTAGATTTGCTATACTCATGAAATATCACATGAGATTTCGAAGTAGGTTTTCGATGTGAAGAGAATTACCTAAGCAATAACAATTTTCATACAGCATTGTCCGCAACGTTTTATGCATGCCAGGATGTTGGCTGTTGAGTGAGCTTTTTTTCGGCCACCTGCAGAAAACTAAACTCTGAAAAAAATGAATGCTTACGTAAGATGAATTTTCCTGATTGCCTTTCGATCTGCCTATAAATTGTAACAAATATTCTAGAAACCATGCGCGAAAATATTTTTTGTACCTATCATGTAGCAAAGTACGTGTTCTTCATAATTTATACTTGGATGGCGAACAGCTTTCCGTGTCAAAGCAGATTCTACTGGGGAAATTTTGTTAAGACCCCAAATGTTCTATTCGTATAGCATCGTATCTTCGTGTTTTTGAATGCTGCTTATAGATTGTAGAACATGGTCCACATGTATTATAGGATGTCTTGAGCTCTATGTAATTTCTTCCTAATAGTGTAGAGAAATATGTGATTTTTCCTAGACGGAATGAATACGGCCTGCAGTATGTAAACACTGAATGCAAGCGTGTTGACAGGTCACGTTGAAAATTCTTAGGCAAAGGAAAATATTTAAAATAAACTGATAGACCCTCTATTCAATTACGACATTCGAGGCAGACACAGTTTTCACACAAAAAAGTATAAAATAGAATATTTTAGTGCGTTTTTGCCATAAATGTATTTTAATTAATAAGATAATTTAAAAGCAGTTAGAAAAATTATACTACTTAATGAACCATTTTTAGAGTCTGCAGTGTATGCAGGCGGTTAGCATCAAACTCGTTCAAAAGGCCGCATTCTAACGGGATTCAAATGTCTTGGGATTATGCTGCACGATAATTAATATTACGACCCCACCTAAAGCAATTCTTTTGAAAGGAAAGAATTATTTCGGAATTGCAGTTGCCACTTCACGAGATACCATATCTACGGTAGTTGGGCGAGGGAAATTCGCTTGCATAAAGATAGCATCTCCCGTGTTTCCCTTTCCCTACGTTAGAAGGCGATTTCTCTCAAGTTACAAATCGAACTTCTAAAAATAGTGCCAGCGAATGTGGCTTCGTAGACCGTGTCGCTGGCAGAGTTCCCTCCGTTGGCGACATCAAAAAGTCCATCCAGGTCGAGTTAAATCCAGGCACGATATAGTTGTCCAGATCATCCTCTGTGGCCACGCTAGCAGCGGGTCACTTAAGCGCTTTCTTTCCCATAACGTCGTGTATTTATTTGGCAATGGTTTTTAGTCTTGTCCGTGGTAGCTCTGCAAGCCCTGGGAAAAGTGTGATTTGAAGCGTTCTTGGTTTTCATTCGAAAGGCACAAGATGCAGGCCAGGATACGTTTTCTAGCTGATCACAGGTGAACACGTGGAGGTCAAAACCGTGATGACTATTTCGTGATTATCTACCCACGTCGACCAGTCATACCTAAGTCAGGCTTTGAAAGGCTTGGCATTTGGGCATTGGTTTTGTTGACCAATAAACTGAGTGTTCGAGCGGTCGAGTAGCCTAATTTAGAATGCATAAACGGCGATCTCTCCTGCTATGAATCTTCAGTCTTCAGTCCTGCAGCCAGTTTCAGCAACGCGTTATGAGTAATTAAAGATTATTGCCAGAAAAAAAGGATTAGTAGATGGCTTACCTCAAAGCCGCAGCTCCAAAATAAAACGGAATACTCAACGTCCACGATGCAGTCGGACCATAAAGTTTAATGTCAGGGAAGCTACAAACTTTATTTCTTATTCCTGTGTATTCGTGTGCTCATATAGAACTTTAATGCTTGGTTCATCTCCGAATGAGCGTTGGGCAGTAGATAGTCCAGAGTTTAGGACGTATAGCCCAAGCATCTGCTATTTCGGGAATTTTTTCATCCACCAAAACGACTTCAGACTGGTCATAAGAAAGTAAGAAAGCCTCTTGCTCTAAAGACCTCCCGACAATGTTATTACCTACATCCGATACGCAAGGGCTTTTCATTATGTCCCTTAGGCTAATTTCGATGGCCGTAGAAGGAGTTGAAATGAGAATATGACTTTCTAATTACTTACAGTGATAAAAAGTCGTTCCTTTCTAGAGTTTCTTTTATTTCAGTCTAAGCGCCTTCGTGCTCCAAAACCCCACGCCTACCTATACGGTTAAACTTCGTGCCCCTTGAAAATAATTAGTTTTGGGGAATGTAACGATTACGTTTGCTAAACAGCTAATTCACGTGCGGCAGATGTTCGAGTGAACATCAGTTACAACCATTCAAAAAATGACATTAAAGGATTGTAAAATGGAGTCCAAGTGGCAACCGAAACACACGTCCAGTTTAAGTTAAGTAAATAAACGTTGTAAATGGCATTGCTCTCCTTTCCTGAATCAAAGGGCTTAGAATATGTAAAAGGCTGAAGCATGGAGCACTAAGGACGCCTTTACTAAAAAAGGTAGCCAGTTATGCTGTTCTGGATTTTAAATGCTCTCCCTTTAAACAACACCTAACGTACAAGAAGTTAGTTTATTTAGATCATTAAAAGTTGTCAAGACTGCGTGTAGGCTGTAATTGTCATGCAATCTTCGGTTGAAGCTAAATGCTCTGACTGCATAAAAAACAAGTTATCCAAAGGTCCAAAGATCCGGAAATCCTTACATGTCCTAGAAGAAAGAGACTATGTTCGTTATATTACATGAGCTGAAAATATGCGATGTTTAGAATTTCCATATTCTTAAATTAAGCAAATTTCAGTCCAAAAGTGCAAGCAATTGCGAAATGCCCTGTCGCATGAAACAGTGTCATGGATGAACCGCTTTGTCGACAAGCCTCTAGAAAAGCCAACAACTTATGAACTTTTGGTTTCTTAAGTAAAATCAGTACACGAGTCATAAGTGGATTTACAGATGGCCCACGTTCTGCAGTGAGATCGACTACTGGTAGGAAAATTGTTTCCTGTCGAAGGCAAGTCGGTAAATTGTTAGAAAAAGCACGACTTGCAATCGCTTTCGGTAACTGATTGTGGACACTGAAAAGTCACAACACAAAATCCAATTCTGTTATAGGATCTGGGAAGATCGTACCGTATAACTATCCATCTCAACGCAGTGAGGTTTCCACTGCCAACGCTAGACTGCTTTTTCAGTGCCTACAAAACTGATGCTGCCGCTTTTTGCATGTCTGCTTTGAGCTTGATGATCAACCCGAGAACAGGGGGCGGACAGAACTACTGCCCTAACCCGTCGCCCACAGATTGAAGTGGCGCGAAGCTCCAGTAACCTTAATGCTACCAACCGGTAGCCTCGATATGGCAGCAGTTGGTGTGCCTTAACGCGCGCCGACTGCGCGGACTTGAGATGCGAGGGCAGCTCTCCGTTAATTGTCCTTCGGATGACGCCCAAGGGAGTTGACGCGCCGTGCCGGCGGCCAGGGGGCGGTGGATGGTAATGGTGAAGATGACTCAGCGTAGACGGCAAAGCGTCCAAGTCGTGTTTGATGCGATCTCCACCCTCTGACTGGCGTACACTGATGGCCAAACTGATTAGCTCCCTGTGCTGTACATTTGATGGGCCCTGTGAAAATATAATTCTGAATCACAAATTTAGGACTAGCAGCGGCCATGCTACGTTGGCTCTTGCATCTGATCAGTGTTTGTTCGCGTTATTACCAGGGGGAAGTTGAGGGTAGGATAGAACTGCGTTATTTCAACCTTGGATATTGTTCTAGTTCTATACTCATGCCTCTGAGCGATTACGGACACAATACCGGGCAGTAAAATGCTCCATATTTTGGCAAACGACGCAAGATCAGAGAGGACTTGTGACTTAGACAATATGAAAACTCATTAATTCTGTCTACCGTCCGGGTAGAAAGCAAACCTGCATACTAATGACTACCCGCAGTCACTTTATGAATATTACGCAGCTATCCAACTACAGCTGATGTATTTCAGCACAAATATTAATATACCCTTTTGGGTCGAGCCTAAAAGCTTCGTTCAGATGGATTTACTCCATGGTTACGCATTAGTTTCCGAGGATATTAAAAAAGCACAACATTGTGACTGCAGTTTATATACAAAAACACATGGAAAACATTTGGATATGCACTGATGAGCCAGACCCTTGCAGCTGTTTCCAGCAGCGGCAGAATAACAGCGAAATACGTGTTTTGGGCTTTTAGATAGTAGCTCTACTGTCGGTATGGCATCGGATATTAAGCTACGTACTTGCTGTCTTGCCGGTTTAGATCAGGAATAATGACATTCGTTGATGAACACTCCACCACTCGCTAACAAAACTCACTCGTCCCGTTCTGTCTTGGGGCTCAATCTCCAGCCCATCTAGCAGCCGCAAAGAGACTAGTATCATAGTCATATAAACAACAAACAATGCTCAATGGTAAGAGCGTTAAACTTCTGATCAACAGGACGTGGATCATAGCCATTCCAGTTTCCCTAGTCTTTGTCAGCAATGCCAATCTGCATTTACTAGTAGTAGCTGCTGTGCGGACACTGGCGGTGCTCGACAGTGGGCCCCAAGACAGAACGGAACAAATGAGTTCTATTAGTGATTGTTGAGCATTCATCAACGGATATATATATATATATATATATATATATATATATATATATATATATATATATAGGAGAAAATACGGACCCCAGGTGTTGAAATGGAAGGAGAAGATAAGGCGATCTCTGGGGCAGAAGGTATACTTGTCTGACGTTTCACACTCATACTCGAGCGCATCATCGGAGATAGAGAATAGGGGGAACTACATGGTTTTAAAGGGGTCTTTCGTGCTCACTTGCGGTTGGTCCAGCTGCCTCGTTTCTCATTGGTCCTCCCCTCGTGTGCCAATGGTGCTTGACGGCCCTCATAGGGCACTGGTAGGTCAATGCTGCAGTTGATAGAGTTGGCGTCTGACTGCCAAGCTTCGATGACTTCCCTCGCCAGTCTGTTTTCGGCTCGGCCGAGCACTTGAGCCCCGTCAAAATCGAACCGGTGGTTGTTTTCTAGACTATGCATGGCGACGTGTGATCGAATATCCTTTTCGCCTTACGGCCAAAAGTGTGCTCGTGCATGCGCGTACTCAGTCGTTTATCGGTCATGCCGCAGTAGTTGGCCGGGCAGTCTAGACAGTTGACACGGTAAATAACGCCTGAGGTGTCTGCGGGTGGTAGTCGGCCCTTTGGTTGCATGACTAATCGACGGATGGTGGCCTCCGGTCGGTGTCCAATGCCCACGTTTAGTGGTCTTAACACGCGCTCAGTGGCTTCTGAGACGTTCCTCACCTAGGGCAAGACATGGAAGGTTTCAGGTCTTTGTTTAGGCTCACCTTCGGTCTTTGTATGCCTTTGGAATAAGCATGTGTTTACGAAGCTGCGTGGATATCCACTGGCGAGAAAGAGGCGCCATAGGGTTTTACGTTCTCGCAGCTTCTCAGCCTCTGTGCTGCAGTGTGTCTGGATGCGGCGAAAAAGCGATCGGACGCAACTGCGTTTTATGCGACAAGGGTGATTGCTGTTGTAGTGAAGAATTTTCTCCGTGTTTGTCACTTTTCGAAACACGCCAGTCTGGAGGGTTCCGTCCTCCTGCCTTGATATCTGAACATCGAGAAAAGGAAGCATTCCATCCTCTTCTTCCTCCATTGTGAATTGAATCTGTGGAAAAATCGAGTTCAGATCCCTTTTGAAATTCTCTTTGGCTTCTCGGTGTATGATAACAAAGGTGTCGTCTACGTAGCGCATCCAGAATGTCGGCTTGTAGATCTGGAAGACCTGAGTTTCCAGTTCTTGCAGGATGGCCTCCGCAAGGTAGCCGGAGATCGGTGATCCCATCGGGAGTTCCCTGGATTTTGCTCATAAACATAGCCGTTAAACGTGAAGTACGTGCGAAGGCAGTAGTCAAGTAACTCCATTGCGTGTTCCCTTTTAAAGGTTTTCCTTCATCGTTGTACCTTCTGTCCAGAAGGTCATCGATGACTCTCATGGCCTAATTCTTTTGGGATGGATGTGAATAAGGAGACGACGTCAAAGGACACCATTATCTCGTCAGGGGCGATTGTGATGCCTCGGAGTTTTTCTAGGAAGTGCGTTGAGGATACGGCTGTGTGTTCTGAGCCGTCTACCAGCTTCTTCAAATGCTTAGCGAGCCATTTAGCCAGTCCGTAGGTAGGCGCTGCCTTTCAGCGCCACGATGGGCCGTAGGGGAACATTCGGCTTGTGGATTTTTGGCAAACCGTAGAACCGCGCTAAGGCGGCATCCTGTGGTTTCATTTGTCTCCAATCGTTTACGGATATTGCCTTTTGGCTCCTCATTAGATTCAGACTCTTATTGATTTTTCCTACCAGTGTTTTCATAGGGTCAGATTCGACGACCTTATATGACTGACTGTCGTTTAGTAGCTCCTGAGCTTTTGCCACGTATTCTGACTTGTCCAAGATTACAGTTGCCCGTCCTTGTCCGCTGGAACAATAACAATTTCTTCGTGCTTCTTTAGTTCCCTAATGGCCTTTACCTCGGCTGGAGGGATGGTTCGGCGTGGCCTGTGGGATATGATGAGGGAGGCGACTTGTTGGCGGATCGAGTACTTGGCGTCTTCTGTGGTCTGTGTCTTTGAGAGTGTCGCTTCCAGTGAGGCAATAAAATCCACTGTATGTGCGTCTCCTGTGTTGAAGCCGGATTCATGCTGAAGCACCTTAATCTGATTAGATGTTAGTTGTTTAGACGACAGATTATGGACGGATGCTTGTTCAGGTACGTGTGCCTGTGCTTGTTTTAGGCTACACATTTTGTTCAGTAGTTGGGCCTTTTTCTTATCTCGGACCTCATTCATCTTATTCATTATACAGCGCTCTAAGTTTTGCAGTGTTGTCATCTCCAGGCGCGATGCACATTCTGCTTTCTCCCGTTCGATTTCCCTGCCGTATTTTTGTAGACGAATGTGGCATTCATTGATGAGGGTTCTTAATAGGCGGTGTCTGAAGTTCCTGGCGACATCCCGACCGAAATTCGTTTTAGCTGGTGGTCTTACAGAAACACTCCGTGGCATAATGTCCGACCTCAGGCATTCGTGCAGAAAGGCTAATTGTGCCCATGTAGATCCTTGTCTACGGGAAAATATTTCCCAGTGCCGTGCTCGGCAAAGCGCATTGCGCCCGAAATTCTCATGGATATAGGAGAAAATACGGACCCCAGGTGTTAAAATGGAAGGAGAAGATAAGGCGATCTCTGGGGTAGAAGGTATACTTGTCTGACGTTTCACACTCATACTCGAGCGCATCATCGGAGATACAGAATAGGGGGAACTACATGGTTATATATATGGTATATATATATATGGTATATGGTATGGTATATATATATATATGGTATATATATATATATGGTATATGGTATGGTATATATATATATATATATATATATATATGAAAAGAAAAATGGTCTTCGGGAACTGGTGTTTTACTCGTAAATTTTCAAGTTGGTTACACCAACCCGTCGTCAGACGAAATGAACAGAGGAGAAAGTGAAGTGGCGCGACAGGACAGACGGTGACAAACAAACAGCTGGTGTGAGTGGGTGGTGGGTGGACCCATAATCGGGGCATGTTTTGGGACGGGGGAGGTGAGGAGAGAACAATAACATTGGCTTGTTTGGGAGGGGGAGGTGGGCGGCGAGTAACTACGGCCAGCTAGATTATCGATCATGGTTCCGGGTTGGATTTAAAGGTCACTGCGTCGATTGGAGGTGTCGGAATGTTTAATTGCGGTTCACCATGTGTGAGGTGGGGTTGGCGACAAGTGAGATTAAAAGCCGCTAGGATTAGCAGTCGTTGCTAGGGTGTGGGCACTCGTTTGTAAATCGTGCACGTAATTCTTCGTAATGAGCATCTAGGTCAACGTGGCGGTTAATGCTGGCTGTGCTAGAGTTCCAAGCTACGAGGAATTCTCGAGCTTGTTTGGTGTTGGCCATGGCGATCACGTCGGTACCGTCCCAATTGAAGCGATGGTCGCATTCAAGGGAGTGCGCAAACACGAGTGATAAGGGGTCACGTCGGCGAATGGCTAGCTAATGTTCATTGATGCGAGTCCCAAGACGTCGGCCTGTATGGCCAATGTAAACAGAAGGGCAGTTGGCGCACGGTATGCGGTAAATGACATTGCTTAATTGTTCTTTTGGTAGGGGGTCCTTTACTCTGCATAGGGTTGCGCGTATGGAGGACGCAGGATTGTGGGCGACAGAGATGCCAAAGTGAGTTAATTGTCGAGAGATTGTTTTGGAAACACCTTGCAGGTAAGGTAAGGAATAAAATTTCCGTGGCACTATATCGCAATTAGAAACAAGGTTCTGCGTTTGTCTCTGGCGTCGAAGACAATTTTTCATGAAGCTCGTTGGGTATCCATTGGACCGGAAGAACTGATACAAATACGATAGTTCTTTCTTAAGAAGGTCATCGCTGCTGCAATAGCGGAAGGCCCGATGGAAAAGGGTGCGAACACAGCTTCTTTTGTGGGCCGCAGGGTGGTAACTTGCATAGTTAAGCACAATTTCTGCAGTAGAGTCCCTTCGGTGGACAACGACTCAGTGATGGTGGATTCGCAACAAGCGTCCACCGAAAGGACTCTACTGCAGAAATCGTGCTTAACTATGCATGTCCTGCACTTAATAATTTCAGAAATTATTTACCCGATACATATATCTATATATATATGTTTGTGTGTGTGTGTGTGTATTTTCTGGCTGTGCCCCCTAAACGGGTCACGTGCTAGATGCGTTGGACCAACACGGTGGCCACATTAGGGCACAGTAGGCGTTATTCGGGTTGCGCTCCCATAACAAATGCCGAACATGGAGGTGTGGTGGCACGCCTAGGGGCGGCTAGGACTTAGGGGACATAGCCGCGCCAGCCACCTGCGTCCTCTCCCACCTCCGGTCTTCTTGACTCTGTCTTGACACCGGGCTCAGGTGGGGGAGGAGGAGAGTGTGCTGTAGATGCAGCGCAAGTCTACTATCACTTTAAACTAAATCACGCGCAAGTCACCGTCCCTGCTCCAATTTCCCATGGAGCATACGGTAGACATCGCCGGACTACGATGGTCGAACTGTCGTGTATATTTCTGGCTGCATACTGACATTTTATGAATACTAGGTGGTTATCCCACTGTAGCAGATGTATTTTGGCTAAAGTATGCATATCACCTTTTGAACTGACACTTTAAAGTGTTTACTCCAACGAAACGCATGAAATACTAAGGAGATTAAAAAATCAAATAATAAATTTTCTCGGACACGGAAATATGGACCCGTCACGCCTGAAAGGTAACTTTCCACTGAATTCCCAGGGAATTTATATTTTCGTGCCCTAACTTTAAACCTAACTCCAACCCTATTACTTGGCCTAACCTTTATACACCCAACCCTGCCAAAATTCCTCCGAATCCTAAGCAGAATCCCAGTCCTACTCCAACCATAATTATAATGTCCCTCTGCAGTGCATGCCACGCATGTTATACGAGAATCCATATTCCGTGCCTAAATTTAACATTTTAGGTGAGAATTTCGAGACTCGTTTTTCTCTCCTGGTAAAATGCGAAAGTTACTCGTACGCTTTCTTTAAACGCCTGTGGCCGACTGCGAACAGGTGAATATATGACGTAACTCAAACGAGTTTACAGAAACAGAATTTGTTGGAAGTGGCTAAATTCAAGGTCCGTGGGCGACAATATTAGTATGAAAATTACACGTGTGCAACTTTCATTGCAAAACATACCTACAATAAGAATTCGTCAGGTGAGGCAGTGACGTTGGTAGGACTAACCATTATCTGATGGCCCCTCACAAGATATCAAAAACTGTGTAAAGCGGACTGTTCAAGTGACCGGTGTCCCATCTCTACGACCCAATGTAGATGCATAGCTGAACAAATGACATCGTAATGAAGCAAGAAATCTAACAAAATTTCAAGTCAAAATCCGGATGACATGCAAAATTATTTACCATAATAGCATTACAGGTACTAGCTAAAAGCTCAGTCATTGTTTTGCCGATATTCTGCCTCTGCATGGCAAAGCTGCAAGCGGTTCGGCTCATCAGTGAGTCCCCAGCACTCCCTCTGTGCTTTCTGGCAGAAACTCCAAGTTTGAAATTGTCGTTCCTTTAAAATTAATTCAGGAATTCATATCTTATTTGGAGCAGATCAGTATATGTATGCCATGCAAATACGTCCTGGTTTGCCGTACTGACAGCCCAGGTATTAGCTAAGAGCTCAGACACGCATGTTTCGGCGACCTTGCGCTGCTGCAAGAAGCGGATGGGAGGTATTGAGCTCACCGGGGTCCCCCCCAGTGAAGCAGCCTGTTGTCTAGCATATTAAATCCAGTTAACATGCTGCTTTTCGAGAAAATAGGGAATGATACGAGGCTATTCTGTTATGTCTGTGGATTATAGCTAAAATATTCATATGAAGTTTGAGATCGAGTCTTAAAATGCTTGTTCCGAAGAATTTACTCCGAGGTCACACTTTGCTACCCTGAAAAACAAAGTGAGACAGAATGTTATAAATTTAGATCATATGCTGCTAGCTTATTTAGCAGCACGAATAAATGGCACCCAACTATCCCAGTGGATAACACCGGAAAGCGAAATGTTTGAAAGTAGGACGTGGAGAGAAATCAGTCTAGAGGAGAAGCAATCAGCAGGTTGGGAAAAGGGAGGACGTTCGATGTTGAAGCCCTGAGCCTGTCATATCTTTTGCTAATGACGACATGTGAACCGGAGGTTTCCGTTGCCCATGTCTCCTGTCTGTGTTGAGAACCCTTCAGGATTATCCACTGGTAGTCGCTATGCCGGCGTCTACGTGAATACTAGACCCAGAGTTTCAAGGCCACGGTGCAATTCTGATATATCAGCGCACGTGACAGCCGAATTAACAAAACATATTTTGCAAAAGTAAGTAGTATTAGCGTTCAGCTGCAATAGTCACGGTTTATATCAGGGTCATTATCATCGCCTCTCAAATACGACTTAAAACTTCCGCACCAGGTCCGAATTTTACTGTAAGCGATCATTCCGCTTTCTACGCTCCTGGTGGTAAAATTCTGGAACTCTGGTTTACCCACGTCACTTTTTAGTACCGCAAAAGTTGCTTAAGATGCGAAAGGGATCATACAACCTTTTCTCGCCACTGTCTTGAAAAAAATGATCTCGTTCAGCGACAAGATATGGGTAGTATTAGGTTATGGTCAGCGTGTAGTCAGCGATTTTCTCCACGCTTGAAGCGTGTCTGTTCTTGTCCTGTAGACTAGCTCATAGTTTCTTCGTGTTCGATGAACAAAACTAGTTGATGGTGAGAGTTTTTGGGCGTTTCCAAAGGTAAAGTATGATTAAAATTTTGTAAGAGAAAAGAAAATAAATTGGGATTGGGGTAATTTTTATGAGAGAAAAAAGGATTTTTGTTTGATGCTGCAATTCTTCATTCGCCTTAACTGTAAATATATACTAAAATCTGATATTTGACGCTTTTAAGGCAACAAAAAATGAAATGAAAATGTAAATGAGGGCAAAAAGCAAATTTCGGAAAATCCATTGCATGACAGGACTCAGCTGTACCGACTGGTTCCAAAGCAGCCCGTAGTTCTGTGGCACGTCACTTCGTGAATAGCGACTGAGTACTTTCTGCAGGTCCTCCCAGCTGAATGACGCCAACAACTATACGGAGCATAACTATTTACACCCTTTACTTTTTGGAAATACTTGCGAATAAACATGCAATGATTTACTGAGACTGCAGGATGCAAACGCGCGGAATTTATCTTCTCGCAAGAGCTATTGTTCTATTTAAAAACGTGTTAATATATGACAATAATCAGCATTCTAACGCGTAAGGATTGATCCAACGCGAATGAAATTTTGTTTGCACAACAAGCAGCCGAAGTATCCGACTGTTACTCATATCTTCTTTTTCAAAATTAATCTATTCGTACTTCCGCCCATGAAACGCGGCATCTTTTGAAACAACTTCGCATTCACTCCAAGTATTTATTTTGTGCGGGTTATAATTTGTTTTTAAAAATGTTTCTACTTATGAGACTTTCAAGACCGTATAATGTGCTTTTAAACAGTCTCGTATCGGTCCGTTTATTAATACCTCTCATAAAGTAAAAGACATAGTCCTTACCCATTGTAAAATATTTATGAGCACTAAATAGTAGCTTCTTACAAGAATATCGGATTTTCCTTACGTGAAAAGCATACAAGTATTGGAATTTAAACGACAAAGCAAATGTTACAGATGGTCGGGTTCAAATATACTTGGGGATTGAAAATTTTTAAAGTTCATATGCCCTTCCTTTGAAAAATCATGATTTTCTATCGAAGCAGTACAGAAAAGAACAATTTTATTTACGTTTTCTTTAAAATATATCTTTATTTATATAGGTATCGAAAATCAAAGGAAAACTGAGCAGTAATTAAATAGTCAGCTTTTACCGAACAGGGCATTTGCAGATGACCGAAAAGCCGGTTTATCAGTGTGCGTAAAATAGGTTGATTTTAGGCTGTCTGATAATCAATATCACTACCTAACATACGTAATTAGTCTTAATTGAAGTCACCTGCCAGAAATACAGGCAATAGAGACTGGGATTACCATTACTGGTCTGTTTGTCATCCTCAGCCAGGTCTGAATGACATGGAATTCAGAAAAGAATTGGTTGATCATCAACCTAAGTGATTATGTTCAAGGGCTATCGAGATAAGACACGGGACTAGGAGCTTTTCGATAAATAAGGGTAGCCTTGCGAAAGCTGTTATGAAGCATAAATATACTTCAGTTATAACTTCACATACTAAGAAACTCCTAACCAAACTCTTAACCTTAGATCTCACACTAATTTTAACCTCAGCCCGTACCTTGACGCGAACCATTTCCTTAACCTTCATATTTACAATAAACCTCATCTGCCTGAGAAGGATGACCAAGCCCATGCAAACTCTCATGGTTTTGTCGCTGTAGATTGAGCGACAAGGCATAAAAAATGAGGAAGTGCCGTAATCTGATACGTGAACATACTTCACTACGCTAGCGTTCATCCATTTCTTTTGAAAAAACATTTTGAATTCAGAAACAGTAGCGTAATTCTAGCCTTACCACTTCTTTTTTGTGAATTAATTCTGTTTCGAAGCCGAGCCTGCTGTTCGTTTTCTTTTCCCCTGTCCTTTCGTTACATGATTTGTCCCGTGTTCATTTCTTTAGTTCGTATTTTGGAATTCCAAGAACGAGGTTTTCAACCATTTTTGCTAAATATGCCTGAATTTTGCCTCTTTTTTGTCAACAAGAAGTTCCAAAGCTGTGTAAAATAGCGCAAGGATAAGAAAACTCTGCACTTATGGCTCGTCTTAAACTCTTTGGCCACATACCATATGTTGAAGTGGAAACCAAATAGACCATTCTATTTTGTAGGCTGCTCAAACAGGTTACTGCATTAATTTAGGGTAGTAGACACTATACTTTCCATTGATATCCATAAGGCAAAAAAAACATATCCAGCAAGCCAATGTTAATCCTGCCAAAACCATAAGTACAGTTGCAATTCTTAGACGCTTTTGGCACAGTAATTCCCCTGGAAATCTCCTATTTATTTACGTAGACTCAACTGTTATTGAGCTACCAACGCTCTTAAACACATTTTTATCTTTCTGTGTATCTTTTCGGTGAACAGTCAGTGTCCAATTTTTTACAAAAGTATGGGGAACCTAGGAAGTAAGTGACCACTAATACCCAGGTCACAATAAACATGGTAGAGTTGCACAATAGCACTCTCTGTTTGACAGGAAAAAATAATAATTTTCATGACCTGGCCACACTGAGTGCCCAGTTTTAATTTTTAATTGACATAATATAATGTCATAATTTAGAGGTTTGAAAGCCACATGTCAGCTGCTTCCTTGTGAGTACCTGTCACTGTTGTTTTTCACCCCTTAAGAGTTTTAATTTTGTCATCGATATTATTTACCGGCATTAACATTTCTCGATTTCCACTCCCTTAGAACTGTCCAGGAGTGGTTTTGGTCTGCGGAATTAATTGCACCATCTAAATAGGATTTTTTTCTAACTTTGTATGCGGAAGAACACGTGCGACCAATTATTTTAAAATCAGGAATGGCCATGCAAAGACACATCGGCTTCCCGAAGCAACTGAGTTCTTTATAGGTGATAAAGGTCCCTGATCAGGCAAATAAATACCAGACCGAAGTTGGTCAAGTTATAATAGCAGAGGAAAGGAAGAGTGAGTCATCGGGAAGATTTATAAAACCCTTCTTCTTGCATGAACGCCAGTGGGCAATGTTTAAGCAGCCGTTTTCACCAATGATTGACGACTTACTTGAAAACACGCCGATATAAAGTGGGGCAATATACATACCAGGTTAAGACCCGATAAATTGTCAGTCATGTCATAACAGATACTTTTATATATTGTAGAAACAGAAGTCAGAGCTTGGTTGCATTAACAATCAGTCATTAATTGCTACCTAAAATCCTGAAATCCATTTTCAAGCACGAAGGGTTGCTTAGGTGCAAATGTAATATTTCATACTGTAAAGCACAATACCATAAAATTTAGGAAATGATACGATGTTGGTTTTAGGATGTACTTCCTTTCGGCCGTCTGTGATAAGGTGCTTGCTTAAAGATGATCACTGATATTGTCTTCATAATTAACTTTGATTTCGGGTGTAGTGACTCGTGATAAATATTTTAAAATATTAATATATTCTTTCCTGTACTCCTTCGGTAAAAGATTCACGTAATTTTCATAATTTATACCTAAAGGATAGTTATATTTTGGTTTTTAAAAGTGATCCAATTCTAAAATATGTTGGGTTCAAGCTACCACCGCACTTGCGTTATTACACTAGAGTTTGTATCTTTGCATTGTATACCATTTAGAAGGTGCCTTATAGAATTCATGAAATGATTAAATGCATGGGAATATGTTTTATACTTAATGAGGCCCATTAATAAACGGATGAATACAGGATATTTAAATGGACATTGTGTGGTCTAAAAAGAACCTAATTAAAACATACTTAAAACCAAACTTTAACCTTCCACTGAACACAGCTGGAGGAATAAGGGTTTGGCTATTTCATGAATAAAATAAAGATGTTAATTATTTGGTCAATGAACTATATTTGGGCATATAAGTAATCGAAAATCAATAGAAAAAAGGAAAAATTTAAAAAGTTATTTTGTACAGCTGGCCATTTCTGCAGTAGTCGAATATTAGACCATTCAAAAGCCATTATAGGGGCCTGTCTGAGATATCCTGGAATTATGTCAGGCGATAGTTGATAATAAAATCGCACTTAACTCATATTTTCAAATCAAAAACATTTCAGAAATTCCGTTTACAGTTCATGATATCGGTTAATTGCTAAACGTTCAACTATATTTTAAATTGAATAAATTGTGCTGAATGTCAATTGCAAATTTCTCATATCAGAGCCAATAGGCAATAACCTTTTAAGAAGTACATTCATGCAGGCCCACAATACATAATCACTATTACGTGGTTAACTCTAATGCGTTAGGGGCTTATGCAGATTGTGCAAATATTTACCAGTAGACGTAAAGGTCAATAGCGTTCCATGACAGAAACAAACGGTCAACGTTTCACCGTGAAACTGTCGCCAAGAAATACTTTTGTGCACAGTGGACTGAAAGTTTATTTGGAATGTGCATTTTCGGTCTACCGATGCAGTGTCCATTCTGATCCCCTCGGATCTTAAAAGCGTATGCAGTGACTGAAATAATCAGCCCATAGATGAAGTGTCTTAATCTTAAAGTATGCTTGGCATATATTTCGCTGTCCTTGCATCGAGTGCTAATAGTAGTTTTAAATTCGAGAATAATGAGAATACACTTTTTGTGAAAGGTTCCTCTGTGCATCGTGTTTTCTATTCCTTAACTGTACGGTATGTTTCGGAGCCCATGAAACATTGATCAAAATCTTTTCTGAAGTTTCCAAATGGACGAAATAACTGTATCAGAATCTTATACAACGTTTGCTTCTGTGCGTCTATATAGTTTAAAGGGCTTCAATTAAGACGCAAGTATGCGTAATTTAGATGCCATGTTAGGCATGGAAGCGTAAGCATGAAACAGTTTAACTCCACGTGAGGGAGGCAGTACTGTAAACTTTCTTTCGATCTCCCAACTGCCTGTTTGCGTTTACTTTTTTCACAGGCAATAACGTTACTGCACTCCGCAGGTTTTGCAGGAAGTAAATAAATGGCCACAGAATGTGGGAATGTGTTTGACAAACAGATTTGACTGCACGCTGTTGAACAATACGTTTGCGTGATCAATGTCAATGCTTCAAATGCTTCAGAGTCCCGGCAAAAAAAGAATGAAATAGTTAGAGTCGAAGTATTTCAATAATTATTGTCTGAAAGGAATTTACTATTTTGCCTTCTTTATCAATACGCTGAACTGTTCGCATTGTTTAAAAGAAGGTGGGATGCCTTGTATGGCCGCCTTAACGGGACACGGGAATATTTACCGCCCGGCTTGTTTAAAATATTTGGCATTGTGGTACGTTTCAGGAAGTGTAAATATACCCGTGTTCTAACGCTAACACTTACCATAACATAAAATTAAACGATCAACTTAATCTTGATCCTAGCGATACTCTTACCCTAAACACAACAGTTTACACAATAATAACCTTAACCCTTAGTCAAATCATGACCCTAACCTCGACTCTGACCTTAACCCCGAACTTAACCCTAACCCTTACCTTCATTCTAGATATAATTTCCTCGCGTGAAGCCACATGTATTGTGGCCGGTTCCTATGTCCGTGTCCTGTTTAGGCGGCCATACAAGGTATCCTTACCTAAAAGGATTTAGATCAGTAGTTACCTAGCCACTTATGCTATCACTGAAGGAAGCTTGCTGTTTTCATGCCAAATGACAATGAGGGCCTTCAAACAGAAATCTGTTCTTATATAGAAGGTTGACTTGAATAGGATCACCTTAGAGTAGCTGGTCTATCTTATTGAAACGTAATCAAAATTCTTACGCGTTTCCTGTCTGAAAGAATAACCTGAGTGGATTGTAATATTGATTATCATGTGGCATAATTGCATAGTCTTGCATTTACACCAGGATACCGTCTCATTAATTTGTTTCTTTTGGGTCAACTACGAAAGCGAAATATGGTAAACGTGAGTAGTATGGATTTTTCCCGAAAAATTGTGAACCCTACCTGTGCTTGCATATGCGCTTAGGGTTTCCAAACTACATGCTGTGCACGATCTTGGAAAAAATATGCATCACTTTACACAATTGAGAAAACGTCATATGTATTCCATAAAATATTGGATCGAATTTGGACTCCGTTATTGATCACATAAGCAGCATCGATAAACTTCCAAGGATGATATTATTCAAAAGAAGATTTCAAAGACTTAAAAATTAAAGAAATATAAGTTTTTTACCACAAAAAGATGCCTTTTTCTTATTTAGGAAATTTGTGGAAAATTTACTTCTTTGCGAACCAAAAAACAAAAGAATATTTAAATGCATTTGTCTATATAAAGTACACTTGAATTTCGAAAAACGCTGAAAATAAACGCTGGAAATTACATACAACTTAAATATTCATCTTACATCTGTGATCTTTGAAAGAGGCTGAAAGAAAGCTCGCTCCAAGCATTCATTGCAGTATAAGTGAAATGTCTTGGGCTTACGATGCCCGATTATCAATATTAAAACCCCACTCAATTAATTATTTTCAAGATATAGTCCAAATATTTCGGACTATGTCGCTTTGTCAAGCGCATGATTTTGTATTTCTATAATGTGCTCACTCTTCTAAAACGCGGGCATTAGCGCAAAGTTTTTGTTAGCCGAACGTTTTTGCCCAAAGCTTGAATGGTTTGTTACAAGTACACGTTCTATGCAATGGTGCAGGCTCAGCAAATCCTGGCCCATGACAAACAATAGCTTAGAATGGAGAATAGATAAGCGTATGTAGTAGTCAGAAATACTCTACTGCACTTTATGGTCAACGGTCAAATATACCATTTCAAGTGCTTTCTTTTCTCACCCATTGCTAAGTCGCTGTATTACTTGCACATCAAGGTATAATTAAGGTTTCTTTGATTGTTTGTGGCTCACGTCATTCTTCTTAGGTGGGTTTGGTAAAAAATGTATACGGTTCTCAATTGGAAACTTTCTATATTAGGGATTTTCCAACGTTAGGAACCAAAATAGTAAAAAATTGCACTTGGCCATGCCTCCAAGACTGTCATATTTATGGAAAACTGTTAATTTCTAAAAACAGTTGGCAAAACAAACAGGGTTAAACAAAAACTTAGCAGTAATAACAACTTTCCTGAATTTCTCCATGGTGTGGATGGAGTCTTTGCACTTTGTGGACCATAACTGCCTTCGCGCCGCCAATAGAAAGCATGTCCTGCGCGTGGATTGAAAGCGCTCCACGTAAGCGAGCCGAATTTTTCGCACATATCGGCAGCTTAGATTCTTCTCGCCAACTCTACCTTGCCGACGAAAGTGCTTGGAAAAACAACTCCATGGCACACTTGGTCCGTTGGTCGAACACAATTTCCACGCCAAACAATAGCGAAAGTTGGTAAGTGGCTGCCGCAAAATTATGAAAAACAGAAAAGTTAGATCTGGGAGAAGTGGCCTGCAGTCACTGCCCTCTGTACCAATGTCAAATGTAACAAAAAAGATTTGCAAACAATGGTCTCACTGGGGAATACTATTCAAGAATCTCATCAAACTGCGCTACAGAATGTCACTCTTGCGTTTCTGCTCGGATTCTCGGTCACATAATGACCGGCCAGCAACATTCCAAAAGAGACTAGACACTGATTTTCTGACATCACCATAATGACCAGCGTAACCAGATTACTCATTTTTGATTTTATTCCGCATGCTTTTCGAGTTACTTCCCGGGTGATAACTGATACCTTTTTAATTTTAGGTACTAAACTATTGTCCAAAAGACATGAAAGCTGACTTGTGCATCCACCTCAACCGTATGGTCTTCAATGAGCACCCCGCCTTCCGGCTGGCCAGTGATGGGTGCCTGCGTTCACTAGCCGTCAATTTCAACACCCTTCACACAGCTCCAGGCGATCTGATCTTCCATCAGGGTGAAAGCATAGACCAGCTATGTTTTGTCGTGACTGGTTCACTGGAAGTAATTCAGGATGACGAAATTGTCGCTATTTTGGGTAATGTTGAATTTTGATGTCTCAAGCACTCTTGTCATTTGCCAAGTCTCCATACTTTTTCCTCTAATATTTAATGTTTACTGGCCATTAAATGCTTGTTAAAACAGTCGGAAGGGGCCGACATAGGAGGCTCAAAGTAACATATGATCCTTAGAAAGTAAGCAAGAAGCTAACAAAGATTCTAGAATGTGCTTTCCGGAGGTGACAATCGTTGATCTCTTCCTTCGAAAAAATGCATTGATAAATAGCAAAACTTGTCACCCTATTGGTAGTTGCAAAGTACGCTAACTTATGACTTAATTAAGGAGTGAGCACGTTCAAAAGAGACAAACTCTGGTATGTTGCAATTATCTTCTTTACTGAATACACATTAAATAGGATTAGCCAGTACGTACTGTCGGCACTCTTGCCGCTCTGATGAAGGCACAATTAGCATTATTAACAGAGAAAGTTGAAGAAATAATTTATTTTTGAATCCCACGGAAGTTTATCCGCCACGCATGCGCGACTTGGACCGCTGTGCTCCAATAATCTGAACCGGATGCCAACGGCTACGTTATTGCTACTACAGCCGCCGGTCGTGCATGAACGAGCATGGTTGGGACCATTGCTCAGATGACAACGGCTCGTCAACACAGGGACCGTCAAAATGGCTTCTTACACATAATCTTAATAAGGATAATACAGGTTGCGTTGACGTCCAGCTTTAATTGAAAGCAAATTTTATGTTTTTTAGTAAATTATTTAAAGAATTTCACGCATTTGTGAAGCTGTTTTGCAGAGCAAAATGCTGATATTGACTGAATTACTATTCGTGTGATAAACTGGACAATGACCACTGAAACTAATTTAAATTATGTCTTGTTACGCTCTGCTGAATCTGCCCGATAATTGACAGTCACTTTAGAGAAATGGGCACGAAAGCAGATTTATGGAAGACATTAGTTAAGAAAAATACCCAAATTAATTGCTATTCATTATAAACTGAGAAAGTAATTACTGGCACAAACCTCCTAGAGTTTTCAAAATCTTAGGCAAAAAAAGAACGTTAAGTGGGAATATTCATTTCTTCGCCGTGAGAAGGATATAAATAACCAGATACTCTTAAAAATTACCACAAGATAATTTCGAGTATGTCCGAAATACAGTTATTGATTTCTTCATACAATAAAAGTAACCAATATGCAACGACTGCATGTCATGTGCTGACAGAATATTAACCAAACTATCACACTTAATTATTACACAGAACAGCAAAAGGGCTTCAAAAAGTGCAGTAGCTTAAAGTAGTTTAAAGGCTCCAATCAAACTCAATTTGAGAGCTTATTTCAGATGAATTGGAAGCCCCGAAAATATATCAATTTTCTTTGTGGCCTGGGACACGAGATGATTGAACTATGAGAACCAAAAAATATATAAGAACAAGAATATTTCCCTAAAAATAGCAAATTGGCTATTTCTCAAGACCCAGTGCATGTACGAAAGATGATGCTAGTCCAAAGGACAAAATGCCTGGGTGAGATTTGGTTTGAATGCTGAACCTAGACCGCTATTACTTTGAGGCTTTGTTTTCGGGCTCAAGCCAATCAGAAGCAGAGAAGGAGATGGGAACCAAGAGGCTGCGTTTGCATTAAGGCATTTGAGGCTTTTGTTTCGGGCTCAAGCCAATCAGAAGCAGAGAAGGAGATGGGAACCAAGGGGCTGCGTTTTCATTAAGGCATTTGAGGCTTTTGTTTCGGGCTCAAGCCAATCAGAAGCAGAGAAGGAGATGGGAACCAAGGGGCTGCGTTTGCATTAAGGCATTTGAGGCTTTTGTTTCGGGCTCAAGCCAATCAGAAGCATAGAAGGAGATGGGAACCAATGGGCTGCGTTTGCATTAAGGCATTTGAGGCTTTTGTTTCGGGCTCAAGCCAATCAGAAGCAGAGAAGGAGATGGGAACCAAGGGGCTGCGTTTGCATTAAGGCTGTAAAATTACCCCAAGGAATGTTCGTGGATGAACATTACTCTAGGTAATAGCGTTAAAGAGCTGGAATGAAACGTCATTATCTTAATTGTCAATTACTAATATTGGCGATACAGGTGTGCTGAATTAAGCATTTGACGTTGCCGTTTAATGCACTACTTACGACCCTCCAAAATCGAGACTTGTCAATCAGTGACTCAGACGCAGCTTTCTAGTCATTGGGGTAAATTTACATAGCCATCACCTTCTATGGGGTCGGCAGATACCTGCATCCATACCTCCATCTGCTCCTACCTTATACTCTGGTTTTAGGTACGAATCAAGCATGCCAGACTGGCAAATACGTTGTTCTATCGATCAAGCCGAATTCACACATACTACCCCCAACCCATTCACTAATATGCATCAGCATGTTCGCTTTTTAGTGTAGTGCTAATTAAAGCCATATTAAAACATCAAATACTTATTCCCAGTCTGACGAATGAAACAGTCGCAACAACATTAATCCCCGATAACAGGGTAATTACTAAAAACGCAACTCAGGGGGTACATTCTATTCTGTTCATTAGGCCGAACACTTAAAGTGACGTCTGCGTGATCCCGGAACGGGTGGTGTCAACATTTGTGCGTTGACAGGCACAAAGTTGCGGAAGATTAATTCGCTTACATTATCATGAAGTACTTGTCCGAACGTCCCCGTCGATAGAGGATTAAGTTATTTAAAAATTCTTTTACAACTGGAAGCATCACTACTGCACGACAAGCCTTATCTGGTTTATAGAAGCGATAGTGGAGAAATTCAAGAAGACATGAGGAATTGAAACAGAACGCTGAACTGACAACCTGAATAGCAGGGAAAGATTTTGAGACCTAGACGATTAACCAGTGCCACATCAACCTCGAAGTTGGACATAATCTAGGAAATGGATGAATCTCAAAATCCAATGTTTTAATTTTCCTCTTGTTAACCGAGCTTGCGACTCCAAAAAACAGAGAGGCATAACTAAAAGGCTTCAATTGAATCCTAGAGTTAATTGGTTAACTGCGCGACATGACATAGTGAGGGTTAGAGCACCATTTAACTCGCCAAGTGCATAGCCTACATCCCGAACCAATATCATAGTACCGTGAGTTAAACTGGGAGAATGTATTTCGTCAAGAGGAGACTAAAACTTCCTTAAAGATCCTTAAACATGAAGAAAAACAATATATTTCTTCGAAATTCCACAAAGTAATCCATTTTTACTTCGTTTGACGTCTTGGGAAGTGGGATAAGGCAGTAAATATATCACCCTCTTTTTCTGAGAAGAAAGTTTTATTAAGGTAAGGCTCTCAATCCTGAAGCAACCACTGTCTTTTGGTTAATTATCGGAGGCAGATGGATTTGGAATCATTCATTTATACCCAAAGTCTGCCTCACCACTTTGGGGTTAGTATTTGCACCGGTAAATCTGGGCAGTGGGATGTGTTTTGGTTAAACTGTCTACTAACCATTCAATGAGCAAGGAAATAAGATGATCCCTAAGCTCTGCTCGGAGGATCTGCCCGATAAATGCACAAACAGATAGCAGATGCCCCAGCTATACAACCGAAATTTGTATGGTTTTTATGAACGCAAAATATTTTGACAACGTTGGGCAGCGCGTTCAAATGCTGCACTGTGAGAGCCATAAAACACTCGTTAAGGCTTTTAGTGCACCGAAACGTCCACTTATTGAAGTCGGATTACGTTGGCTCGGACTTACGAAGAGCGTATTAAGGGGCTTGTGCATTCGGACCGGACGCCATCGTGGTTGAGGGAACGACATAATTTGGGGAATTGCAATTGATGTGGTGTGGTCGGGGAATGCTAGGTCCAGCGTGTGCAATGAGGCCAAAACAAAAATTGCCGATGACCTACTAAGGAAAATAGAAAGCTTTATAGGAAAAACCGAGTCAATATTTCAGTAAAATCAGAGGACCTTGCTGAATCACTTTTAAATGGTTAGGCACTACTTAATTAGAAGGCCCATTTATGTACCAGCTCCCGTAATGTTTAAGCGTTCACCGCCATTGGCGGACGCACGGCGAGGGCTATTGTAAGTAAAGAACGTCTCGGAAACCTCTAACCGCCTTCTCACAACCTTCGGAGTTAGAGTTGCAGACCGACCAGACACAACTATCAGGTGCCGGATAATGAGGCCAAAATACCCATAACCAGGGCAAGAAAAATCTAGAGTCGTTTATGAATCTGGTGCAGGTGTGGACAAAGCAACTACGTCAGAGAAATTGGCAGGCAAATGGCCGAGCACGTGGTAGCAGTGAGGAGGAAAGACCCTAACTCTCAAGTCGCGGCTCATGCGAAAGGACCCGGCCACACCTTCATGTTTGATGAGGCCGAAATTCTCGCAAGGACTGACAACCGCGTGAGCCGTGAACTGCTTGAGTCATGGTTCTCTGGCCCGCAGCCAATTAATAAGCGTAATGATCTAGTGGCTCCATATTCTGTGTTGCGATTTTGCCTGCGGAAAATTTTTAGCCACGCGGGGAAGGAGCCGGTGACCAGTAGTCACGGTGACAGTGAGCCAAATCGCCGAGTAATTGTCACGCCAGTAATCGATAACGGTGATGAAGTTAGGGTAATTAACGACTCGGGTACGAACCGCAAAGCAATCATCGCATCAACTACGACCACTAGCAATGAACACGAGGACTGCCAGGGATAGTAAGCCTGTGGAGGCCTGGAAACCACGCCCTGTAAATTCTACACTACTTGTGCCCCAAGTACCCTTTTCTGCAACTGTATCTGATGATGGGTTCGAGATAGAATCCGAAACGTCAGGCTAATGAACACCATGTTTCAGTGATCGTCTCCTCTTCTTAGGCTTTTCCCATGTTTTGGCGGAATTCGATAGCTATACAGTTGTGTGTTAAAGAAACGTTTAAGGCGCATTTATTAGGCAGTCTAGTCCTTCATGAGCATAATTTAATATATGGGTGTTTTGCTAGTTAAATCCAGTATGTACGATTGGGTTTATTGCCCGATACTCCGGTCAAGAATTTTGTTAATATTGTACTTTAATGGTGTCACCTCATACACATCAATCGAAAAAAAATTGTTGACACGAGTATAAAACTTCCTGGAACAGTAGGAGTTACATTTAATTCAAATAAAGTATAAAATATTCGCAAAGGTAAGAGTTCGGGAATTAAATGCAGACAAGTGTAAATTGCTCCCCGGAAAAGACTGCATTGTCACTGACGTTTCGGAAAGCTTGGCCGGTTTTCCATTTTCAAAGCCCATGGGAGTGCCTTTTAATTTGCTCCTACCTACGTACGTCGAAGTTGAAGTAGGCTCTGAGGCAATGACGTAGAAATTTGAGCAAATGTTCGGACTTCAGTACTTCCTTATCTTTATAGCGTTCTGTTAGAAGTTGTCGCACACCCTCAATTGCTAGTCGCCGTAGAATGGAGGTGATGAGTGAAACGACATCCAAGGATACCATGGATTCATCTGGCGCTTACTTCACATTCTTTATCTGTTCAAGGAATTGATTGACAGAAACGTTTGGTGTTGCTGAGCTAACTGCCTGGCACTTAAGCTGGTTAAACATCCATTTTGCCCAACCGTATTTAGGAGTGCCATGAATAGAAACGATGGGCCTTAGCCGTATGTTTTCCATGGGCACTTTCGGCAGACCGTAGAATCCCACCGTGGCTCTGTCAGTTGGTTTCATGGAAAAGCAATTGCTGTGCGTGATGGCACCGTTTTCTCTGAGTTTTGACAGGCTTTTGTTTATTTGAGTAAACGGATTTTTAATTTCACTGGCTGACCAGGGTTGATAAGATTGAGGGTCGGAGGATCGGAGCTTTCATTTGGTAGTCAGATATTTTAACGCTACTGTGGGATGACCTTTGTCAGCCTGCTGAATGATTATCTCTTCATCCGCTTTTAGACTTTTTAATGCTGTCTGTTCTTCTCAGCTAGGAGTTTCACACCTTTTGTTTCGCATGAGAAGCGAGGATGTTTTGAGGCGGACTAACTCTTTGGTTTCCTCCGATGCCTTTTTGATTTAAGAAATGATTCAAAAGTGCCAATGAACTCAGTTGGTCTGGCGTCTGCTGTGTTGGAAGTGGCTCCACGCTCAAGGACTGCAATTTATGCGATAGTGAGGGGTTTAGAGGAGAGGTTGCCCAGCGAATTAGTTGTGTGGGACGATCTCAGTTTAGCCAATTTGGTTGATAAGGCTTCCTTCTTCTTGATATTTATCTTTCGCACATGCGTGTAAATGGTCTCCTCAATGTCCCTCGATTTTTCACCAGCGGTTGTCCAGAAATATGATTTACATTGATTAATTTCTCTGTTGTATCGTTGCAGACTTTGGTGGCAATCGTAAATTAGTATTCTTGTCATTCTTCTGCTGGGACGCGTTAGAAAGTCCCACGCTAAGGCAGCATTCATAGGCGGTTTGTAGGAAGCACATTTTGTGAAACGTTTTGGACAAGGCAGCGATGGTGAAAATGCAGTTCCACCTGGGTTGATGCAATCCGAAGGGTGAATTTCTCCAGATGTTGCACAACACGGAGCACTGAGTGCTCGAAGAATGAGCTCATATTCGCAGAGGTAAGAGTTCGGTGATGAAATTCAGATAAGTGTTAAATTGCTCACAAAATAGACTTGCATTGTCGCGGACGTTTCGAAAAGCTTGGCCAGCTTTCCATTTTTAAAGCATATACTGCTTTTATCGATCAGAGTTTTGAAAGACAGGCTACACTTGTGTGCTTAGACTGACGGACCTGAAGAGAAGTTATCGAAAGCAGCCGGTATGCTCGCCAAGTCATCTTTTGAATCTTTTATTGGGAATTTTCACAACTTTAGATTGATCGATTTTTTCGTTCACTGCCTTGGCTTCTGCGTGGATTTTTGTTCACGTTTCACCAAAATGTGTTAATTGTTAAGTCTGTCATGGCATGGGAGACTTTTGCGCGGCACAGCAGAAAAATGACAAGAACACTAATTCCCGATTGTCACCAAAGGCTGCAACGATAAACCATAGAAATTAGTCAATGTGATTTATGGTATCCATGGTATCCTTTGATGTCGTTTCACTCTTCACCTCCATTCCAAAGCGAATAGCATTTGAGGGTGTGCGACAACATCTAAAAGAACGCTACGAGGATAGGAATTCCTGAAGTCCGAATATTTGTTCAAATTTCTACGTCATTGCCTCAGAACTTCTTCAGCTTTGAAGGATGAATGTAGGAACAAATAAAAAGTCACTCCCATGGGCTCCCCCTATCAGGCTTGCTTGCTGAAGTGGTCCTCCAACGGATAGAAGACTTGGTCTTCACCAAATATCAACCAAAGTTTTGGGCTCGTTATGTCGATGACACTTTTGTAATTGTCAAAACATCTGAAATCGAGCACCTGAAAGAATTAATAACCTCGATTGACCGAAATATCTAATCGGCGATGGAACCTGAAACAAACAACCAACTTCCCTTTCTCGATGTGCTTGTGCGCAGGTGGGCAAATGGACAACTTCAAACTACAGTCCTCAAAAAAAGCCACGAGCACAAAGCAAATATTACACTTCCACAGCAATCACCCTCTGTCTCACATGCGTACCTGCGTCCGATCTCTATTCCAGAGAGTTGAAGCACATTGCAGCAGGCCATTTCACAAAAGAGCTGTACGGCAGTACCTTTATGACCCCTTCCGTGCGAATGGACACCCAGGCACTTTTGTGAACCAAAGCAAGCGCCAATCGAACAGACGACGGCCAACAGAACAAAGAACCGAATTCTGGAGGGCCATTCCCTACATAAAAGGAGTCTCCGAGGCAGTCTCTTGACTGTTACATCCCGCCGGAGTTGGTGTAGCCCATCGACCTCTGACAAAAATTCGTCGCTGTGTTATGCAACTCAAGCACAGACTGCTCCATACCAAATCCTCAGCAGTTGTCTACCGAATATTTTGTAACGATGGGAACTGCAAATACGTCGGGGAAACTATATTAAAATTGCAAACCCGCCTACATGAGCAAAAACTGGCTGCTCGGAGGCTAGACCCAAGCTCATAGCTTGCAGCTCATATTGGAGAGACTGGCCACATTGTTGACATTCAAGGAGTGGCCATCATAGGCCGAGGAACCTCGACAGCCGAATAACGTACGTTTGAGGCACGCATTATGGGTGGATGCTATTCCTGTGCCCTGATTAGCCGGCCATACAATTCAGATTTACCAAAAATACTGCTGAAGAAGCAGTCGTTTAAATGACGTACACCATTTTGCTCATGAAAAATTCAAGATGACACAGTTTTGGATCGAGAATTCCAGACACTCGTTAACTTCGCTGAAACTAGCAGCGAATTCAGGATAATCCAGGCGCAAAGGCTAGTGGGTGAATGCACATTTTGCATGGGTTAACTGAAAGATTATCTGCGCTTATTTTCCACTATCGTTCAAATGCCAATTAAAGCATCCTGGTGCAGTTAACTCTCAGGATAGACGCATTTGCAGATTATTTTTCTGATTATGATGCACAATGTATTCATAAGGCATCTCATTCGTTCAATCTCAGAGCTTACAGGCCCAACTTATGCTGAGCGGTACGACAGATGACTCATACCATAGGGAGAAATATGTAACCAGTGCAAAACGCATTAATTCCGTAAGGTTCTTCAATTCGCAGAATGGTGACCGTAATTGTGAAGTACTAATTGTTTGGAAAGTTTTCCTCCAAACGCCCGATGCAACGTGTAACAGAATGGAGGGTTGTTCCTGTCTTATGTAGTATACTATTTTGCATTAAAAGCATGCTGACCTCTCTCCTCTCTTAATTTTGCTTCCCATATATCTGCTCTTCTCTTTTTGCCGCATAAAATACCTTGACGTCCTTTATCAAAGCACTAGATAGCAACCCCACAGGTCCCCACGGACCACGGTCCTTGCCCTGAAATCTGGATAAAGCAGGGGCCATCACAAAAAAGCTCTCAAATAAAATTTCTACTTGTTCTTAGTGAATTATAGGGCAAACCACTGCAGTTTTACATGACTAAGCAAGGTGGCGTGTCACATAAAAGACACTGGAACATTCGCCTTTGGTAAAATCACTTATTGCAGCATTTTATTCACTCTCCAATGGAAAGGACGATGGCTACGTTGGATTAGATAAAAGCAGTCATTTTTATCCTTGAAAAAGTGCGCTGTAGAATAGAAATCTGGAAATGAATGCAAGCAACTATCTCAAGGATGTTCCTAGTTCGCGTTAGATCGCAATCATTAAGACTGGCGCACAAAGCATCACGTCATTTTTAAGTCAAAAAATCCCAATCTGTCCATCCGGTTTCTTTTTGCTGGCACCCATTTGGTTTGATTTTCCCACCGGGCAGTCTTTGGCTTCCCTCCTTATGCCAGTTAAAAGTGACCGCTGAACGGTCCCGACGGGCCATCATTTTCCAGAGGTTTCAGTGCTGTTTCATGTGTCGGGAGCCATGAAACTGCAAGTTATGCTGCACAAGAATTCTGGTGGAAGCAAGCGAATCGGTCAGCTCGTATTTCTTATCTCTCAGAGGAATCAACAAAGTAAAACGCCAATGAGCTAAGTGACTACCCTCGTCCTCAAGTTAGGGTATTGAGATTTTGCTTTTATTTGGAAATACATCTCATTTAAAACGAGACTGCGCGAGCGAAAAAAATTTAGACCGAAAAACACCCTTAACTTGCGGAGAAAGAAGTTGAGGCCAGTCCGTGTACCCCTCAAAGGGCTATGCATCTGGGATTAAGTGTTGTTTCAGCTATGAGAGGGCGTCAACTTTGTCTGAGGCCACGTCAGTCGCCTGGCGTTCACAGTTGGGTTGGAAGAAACACAGTTCTGGCTAACAGTAACTTCACAAAACGCAGGTTGATCCATACCATTCTCGGTGGCCAACGGATTGGAATATGAACAGGATCTGCCTTTTCTAATAGTCATCGAAAACATAGTATTCTCACTGCCATTAATAAGCTGACCGAAACACTAACTGCCAGATTGGCATGATTCCAAGAAGTAACAAATTGCTCTACGACGAAGACCGTACTGCCGAAATTTGCTTAAATGACCACTGTTTTCAATCCCCACCGACTCCAAATTTGGAGTTATTTTTCACATGTCTCTCTATGACAAAACAATTGTTCGTGCATAATACTATGTGCAACTACAGTTAGATAAAAGCGTGGTCAGGTTAAGGACTTTTCTCTAACCCCAAGAAAGTACTCTACCAGGCATCCCAGAGAATATCGTTGTATGCGTTCTAATAACTCGCCTGAGGCTGTACCGCGAACGGAACGCCACATTGTCCGTTCACTTTTCTCAAGGGGAGAACAGCGTTATAAATTTGCAAAGAACAGAAATCGATGCCTACAAACACTCTCACGTAAGTGATAAGTATCCTCCTCAAAAGATGGGACTCATTATTTAAAAGAAAGAAATATCTTTCGAATGGATGATTTGTGCGGATTTCAAACGTCTTCGTCTCTGGATATGCAGAGTTTTGCCTGATCGTAAGTTTGGGTTAATCTTTCAGAATGCGCTTCTGACCACCATTGCCGTAAAAGGTAGAATCGAGGTCACCACCAATAATCATCGAAGCGTTTCTGGGGAAGAATTTTCTTTCTTCGGCATGTCATCTCCAGAAAGATTGCATTTGATGGCAAGTCTCCAGCAAGACCTCCCAAATGCAACTTACAGCAAGTCTAACTTACACAGTGTAACTCTTGAAATACTCACGTGAACACAAAATTTAAGGGTTTCAAGGGTCTTATTTGTACCATACCTTGATGCATGTTAAAAACGTGAGTTATTCATGAAACGTGAAAAAGGACCATCTTATACTTTCAAGACGTCCACCGTTGGAACTTTCTGAATGTAATGGGCTGAGGTGGAAGCCGAGATAACCTTATCTACACTAAAGCGGGCAGGATAAACAGCTTATCATGGTAAATCAGACTTGACTGAACAAATTTTTGTTCACCAGTAAAGCTCTTGAGCCAAATAAGACAGGTGTGGAGAAGGTGAGGCAAACTGCAGACGCATCAACGTAAAGGCATTAGCAGACACACACAACTGGAATGATAGCTGACTCATTCACATATTTTCGAACTACAAACTTGCATATAAGGCCCAGCCTTTACCTGTTAATTTTCCCCACATTCACTGGGACACCAAGAATACTGCACCCATTGGGAAACAGAGAAGTCACAAACATATTTGGGGGGTTGGCCAGGATTGAAAAAGATAGAGGAATTGCTGTGTATTCTTGTGCGCAAATAGCTAGTTTATGGCCAGTTATTCATCTGCTTAATAAGGCTAAGGAAATACTGCCACTGATATAAAAGTCAACTGGAAAATTGACGTAAAATATTTTCACTTTTTTTAACTGAGAGAGAACCACTTAGTTCCACGTAGTATGGTCACCCGACAGTTTGCCCATCATTACTGACGATATCCATTATGTACAACGCAGCAGAGTGGGCGTTGAATGAATTGTAGGTGAATTATTTTCTGGTGATAGTAGACTTGTGTAGCATCCACGGCATACTCTCTTCCTTCTCCCGCCTGAGGCCAGTGCCATTATAATATCATGACGACCAGAGGCTGATGGTTAACGTGGCACGATCCTTAGTTCATGCACGCCACAGATCCCTGCCACCTGGGTGGCATTTTTGATGGTCAGACGCCTCAGTAACACCTGTCATACCTTGATCTGCCCCCAGAGTGGATCTGGCGAATCTGCCATGTGGACCGTTTCAAGCGAACTATGATAACCAACCACCACCTCCAACATCCTTCCAAAACTCTCGTGGCGACCAAGGTCACCACCCTCAGCCAACACCAGTGAGAACACTCTTGACGCCCTGCCACCCCCCTTACCAGCGCCCCCTGCACCATTAAGGGGATCTCGATCCTAACCTGTCTCCATTGCGATCGCCTTTTATCCTCACACATAGAACTCGTCAGCCATTTGCGAATAAATTATACGGAGGCCGGTGAACCAGTGCCTGGAGTCTTGAAATACACCTCTAAGACGCACATAACCTATTCACAAAGTACCAAAACATAAAGACACTCTAAGGTGTTTTTCGCCAACTTGCGTATCCGCGAGAGCTGGAAGCATCAGCTGTGTGAACTTACTAAACCAACCTCACACATCGGAAAACTCCCCCAACATTAGCACTGATAATACAAATAGCATTGTCATCATCAATAACTCGGCAGTTATCAACCTATCCTTCTCAAATTGTCAGTGCTCCTTCATTTCTCCCATCGGTATGGTTGAGCACTTACGAATCGATCACGCTGAGACTAGTGAACCACTCCAGGGGCAACAACATTCGCTTATCTCAAGCGCCTCAACTACCTAACCAACTCACAGTCATTCATGCAATGCATGGATATATTCAGGCATGTGCCTCTTCATGATGACCAGTGATAAAATGCCGCAGTTCAAACCTCCTCACCACAACCTGCCCCATCAGCCTATTGCACATGGAGCATACCTGAACGCGGCCCACATCACCCACTGCACAGACAGAACGTGAATCTCTAACGTCACGAGTGAAAATTATTGCTCGATATAAGCATGGACGGATTGTTGTAGCTCTGTCATTCTAGTGCGTCCAATCTCATTGCCAGTCGTTTGACAGCCGCGGACACTCGCTGGGTAGTCAGGTGAGGTAAGAAAGAGAGTGAGGTCGACATCGTAAACAACTCCCCATGGTACCTCAGCATACTAAATCGGACACGTTTTATACCAGCACGAGGTGCTTAGTGTCGAGGCTTGGAAGATTTCCAACTGACTACGTAGCTCCATTCTTGTAGTCAGTAGCATGTGTGTTTGCGTATGTGGGGTGACTGGCGGACGGACTGAGAGCCAGACTCAATGGCCCTTTCGCAATTTGGCTTCTGTTTGGCTCCACTCAGATGGGATCCAAGCCCTCCCCAGTTTTTCTGTGAAAACGTGGTCTATTTTCTGTGGACCAAACCAGGTGTAGTTCATGTAGACTCTTTGTCAGTCACTGCACCCCAGCCCGTCTCCTGTCTTTCTATGCGACATACAGGTGGGTGCGGGAGTAAATGATGCCGTAGATGCTTCACGCGTAAGTCATCGTCCTGCGTCGACAACGTTGTGGGACATTTGGTGGACATCGATGCATGCTACGGTTTAACTGACGCATTTTTGAACTAATACATTGCCTTGCATATCATAGCTCGCGTTATTTAGGTTTCCCTCAATGCTTTATTTCATTTTCATATAAATATTTTGTTCGAAGCAAAGGGTTGTTTTTGGACCAAAATATATTTAATGGTTATTATTTTTCGTTAAAATTACGACAATTCTGGTGCAACTTTTCAAGTGGTTTTCAGATCATTAAAAAGCGTTGGTTAACTTTCAGGTCTCGGTAATCAGAACACAACGTGCTGGAGGCGAAGTTGAAATAAGTTCTCTGACTTTCATCTCACCGACAGTGCAAACCCATAATGACCCCAACAAAATTGGGTTAGCTTGTTTTTCGCATCGAAGAATTGCTAAAAAATTTCACCAACATGATAATACGTCGTCGCCAAAACGTCGTGCTTTAGATTGGGCCCTAAATAATTTAAATCGAAGAAATCTTCCGAAAAAAAGCAGTAAGAAGATTTAAAAGCGTAACAACAGAGGTTTTCAAAGTTCTCAATCTAAATTTATCTTACCTTAAAAACTCACTGACACAAAATAATCGAACTGTGTGTTACGCTTAACAGCTCCATAATCTATACAAGCAATCCCAAAAAAATCCTTTTTCATTATGAGATGGAGATTTCGCTCATAACTCCATTAACTGTATAATCAGAACAAAACTCGTAGAAACCAGTCCAATGCAGGGCAAACCCAGATCCGGGAGGTGTCTGATCATTGCAGACACGTAAATTGATGTCAGGAGGACGTCTGAACTGAGCCCATACGAATTCTAGTGCCTGTTATTCCAGTGTTAAAAATAAGGTCTGTCCTAGTTTGAAAATTCATTACTGAATCTTTAGAATTTTCCTAGTGTAATTTGCTAAAATTTGTTTAACTTAAAATAACGAGGATGTAAGTGACACAAGCACTTTGAGATAGTCTGTATATCGAGAACCCGGAAGAAACATTTAGCAGCATAAGGAGGTTTTCACCAAGCCAGTTTTAACTGTAAAACACAGAAATGCCCATACTTTACAAATCACCCAGTCAGGGTTGCTGGCGAGGGTTGTAAATTACAACGTACCACATATGAAAGAAGGAAGAAAATTGCTGCCAGGTGCGCAAGCCGAAGAAAGGTAACGTATTGTGGCCGGAAACGCTTGTGCTTGTCCAACTATCCCACTTGGAACTTCTGAACTTCTAATGGCAAAGATGGAGACCGATAGCCACCTTTTGAAGTTCAGCTAAGGCCAGCTATCGTTCTTCATTGGCGTAGGGTGTGTTCTTGCATTACGTAAAGATTGAGTTATTATCTGCCGTGCATATAGGTGTAGCAGTGTTGGACGCAATCATACATCTTCCCGCAACCCTAGCTTATTGTCTGAGCCAGCACTAGGGTCTTGAGGTTGATTTATCTGTACAGCGAAACATCAGGAAGTTAGAGGCTTGTAAAGATCAGGAGGTTCTTGAAGTTTACTCTACTAGTTATAGGTCCTCATACAAAGGGATAGTTGTTTTGTGAAGGCAGACTGCACTCTACTTCACACAACTAGCAAGCACCTTTTGAAAAAATTGGGAGAGCCCAAAACTGCTCATATCATAGATTCCATTGATTCCACCACACGCACTGCAAACTTACCTTTATCTTTTTTTTACTCGTTTATATGATTAATTTTTTAAAAAAGGTTTCTGTATGTACGTAGAGTTGTTTTGTATGAAAACCTGCATGTTTACTACCGGCAATACAGGTAGGACGCGTCCATTTTAGGGAGACATTAGTTGGCATCATTACCTTTTAGAGGGCTCCTACATCATTAATTTTCATTCCTCACACACACCCCACACCCCTTGACAGGTCGTGGCGATGTGTTCGGAGAACCATTTTGGAAGGAACCCAGCCGAATGAGCCACTCTTCTGCCACCGTCCGTGCGCTCACTTACTGTGACCTACACTACATAAAGAAGGACCGTCTGTTGCAGGTTCTCGATTTCTATACAGCCTTCGCAAACAGTTTTGCGCGAAATCTGGTTCTCTCTTACGATCTCAAAACTCGGGTATGTTATTAGCCGACTATTTTTGAAGTTAACCAAATATGCTCTAGAACTTTAGGAGAGTAAGATTCCAACTATCACTCGTATTGCACTTGCGCTTGCGCTTAACTCAGTAAGGTTTGGTGTTAGGGATATGAGGGTTAGCGTTGAGGTTAGAGTTAATTTTAGGGCACACCATCTGGTACTTGTTGGAACTTAGCGCAAGCCCATCTGTACTTAGAATATTGAAAAACCAAAATCCGGCTTTCGGAAAGCAAGAATGTTAACGTGGAATAGCATAACCAGGGTGCAGGACATATGAGATCAGGATTTCTAAATGCACTACGAGGAATTTCAAGGGTTCTAGGTCGAAGCTTTTCGAAGGATGGGCATTAGTGCTGGAAACTGGCAGACAACTCAGCATTTATCGTGCCTACATTTGCCATTGGTGCCCATTTGTTGGAGGTCCCACTGGGAAAACTCGAAGCAAGCACCCCTGTTATACTGGAATAGTGGTAATGCTAAGTTTTATTGGTGGGAGTGAGTGCCACTGACGGATAGTTGTGTAGGGGAAGCAAGTGAAAACGAGTAACATTTACGCCAGTTGCCTGTTTAAATGCATCAATAAAAACTTAAAAAATCGAGCTCGCAATTTTTAATACATGAAATAGGAGCTCTAAATGGACGCGACTTGGAAACCGAGAGCATGGCTTAGATATTCTGAATCCATGGGGAATAATCACATTGAAGGAGAAAGGATGAGGAATATGTCACTAAATGCGGCCCTCGTGATGACAGCGACTTAAGAAATAATTGCAGATGACAATTTTGGTAACCTAACCCATAACTTGATACCCATGTCTAAAGCCTGAACCGAATTTTAACACTCGAAGGGGGCCTGCCGAGGAATGTGTGACATGAAAGGGGGTTAAATTCAGCTTCCCCAAATGACATGCGTAGGTATCTCCTTCTAGTAAAGACTACCTGAGTTTGTACCTCGTATCGTCACTTTTCAAGTGCTAGAATCAGTACCTGTAGAATCGCTTACAACACCACTTGCACATATGCATTTATGCACGTTATTTCTTGTTGGATTTGTAGCTTATCTTCCGAAAGTTAGAAGACGTCCGGCGTGAGCGCGAACTAGCGGAGCACCGTTCGAACGAGAACTACCTCTCCGAGTTGACAGCGGACCATCCCGTGCGTCGGATGATCCACCGTTTCCGAAAGATTGGCACCAACGCAAACACAGCTACAACAACTGCTGGCAGTGGTGGTCCCAGCATGCCATCAGTGACAGGTAGTACTGACGGTGGAACCAGAGGAGGTGGAGGTGAGATAGAGGGTGAGCCTCCAGCACGGCAAACCCCATCGGGCTCGCTGAGTAGCATTCGCGCCCTGAGGAAACAGTCCATAGTCACAGACGTTTCCTCAGTTAACGGTGTGGCCCCCGAGGACGCTGCTACAACCGCAGCTCCTTCTACCACAACCACTGTCACTCCAGTGTCTACTTCAAAAAGCAAATGGGCTCGCTTCCTGGGGGCTCCTGAGGGCAGTAGCGGGACCACAGATAAATCAGCCATATCGGAAAGGACGCCTACTTCCGCTGGGGCACCCATAATGACCTCAACGCCCGCTTTGGGGAACCACTCACGCAAACGAACCCGCCACCACCTGCTCGACGAGCCAACTTATCTGCAGGTCTGCGAGTAGGCCGGTTCCTAAAAACAGATGCAATCGAAGAGGAAAAGGAGGAGGTAGGGGCTGATGCATCTGCGGTACAACCTAATGTTGGCGTGTCGAAACCGATGGACGCCGAAGCTGAGTCCAGGTCACGAGCTGTCCTGGATGCCATAAAGTTTTTTCAGTATGGTGTGTTTGAGAAACTGCATAGTATGACCAAGCGCATTGACACAATCGACGAACACATGCTGCAGATATATGGTCTGTTGTCGAAAATACTCGCGAGCATGGACCGGACGTCGGAGATGAGTGAGTCGGATGGAGATAGTGAGGAAAACTCTGTAGAGTCCTCCAATAATATTCTGCGTTTCTTCCGAAGGGGAACCGTGTCCATTGCCTCCACTGCCTCTTCCTCCCTCTTCAGAGATGATAACCGACGGCGAATGTCAAACAGTAAGTGGCGGAGGTCCAACTCCGGAAAGTCAGCAATCGTCAAGGGACGTAGCCAGTTCGTGGAAATGCAGACACTTAAGGAAAGCCCGACGGCAGTTAGGGAAAAAAAGCGAAGCGTTAGACGAGGCTATGGGCGCGTCAAGTCCTCTCGAGTAAGTCCGACTACCCTAAACGCAGATGGGTTGTTGAGCTGCAGTCCTCCGGTTCAGGATAACTGTGATCCGACTTCAAGCTACCGCCCGACGTCTCTGGTTTTTGAGGATCAATGTCGGACTTCTGCTAGTCGGCGCAAGTCACGTTTCTCCCAGTCACCGGTACCACCTCGCTATGATAGTTGTCTGGGTTCTGGAGACGGCCTCTCGTCCCTCAGCACACTCGGAGACGATACTGAAGAGGCCGGTGGCATTCTACCCGACCCCTCTATTCCCCCTAGTACGACCAGTCACCCCCTCGTGACCCTGGGTTCTCGAAAGACTGGGACTTCGCGTGGACCGTCACCCATCCCACCAGTATCTAAGCGTGACACCGTCGTACGTGGAGGCAACAGAAAGCCAGGGACTACTGAATTCGGACGTATATCGCTTTTATGACCATCCCGTGAACCTGCCCTGTTTCTACTTCCTCACAACCACCCACTTTTGTAACCTCTCCGACCCAGCGTCCTCACCCTGCACTGCACATGCTGATGAGCAAGCGGCGCGTTGCCAACTGGAAGATTCCGACGCGCAAACAGTCTTTCACACTTAGGAGGCCACGAGTTCTCCCGTTTGCTCAATGCCCTATATTTGTCCCTATTTATAAAGACATGCGCGTCAATGTATGTATTTATGCCGAAGCAGGCGTTTGTGTGGATGCGCGTGTGAGAAATAAACGGCCAAGACATTTTACGGTCATTCTTTTCTCGATTAAGGATGGATGAATACGTACTTGAGAGACAGTACTGGTGATAAACGCGTTTAATGGTTGATTATCTGAATTAACCTATTGATTTTTTCCTAACTGAGGAGAACTGACCGATTCACACTGATGTCAGTCGTGTACGTAACGCCCGATAGAGGTATACCTATAAGTGAAACAAAATTGTGTATAAATATATCTGCTTCTTGCGGCAACAATCTAAAGGATATCATCATTTTAATCTTTTAAAAATTCTCTGCCAGACGAAAAGAAATCTCGTAAAACAAAAGCAGGCGGGGGTGCGTTTGGTCAGGATGGTGTTCAGCTGGGACCAAAAGAACCAAGAGAAATGAGCTCATTAGGATGGATATCCTGTCTTTTATGGCTAAATTTTAGGCTGTTAACTTTTAAGGACCTGAGTACCTCTGTTCTTCGGAGCCTACCATACTGCTGCAATCTACGAAGGATTTAAAGAAAAAAGGAATGAACAGAGGTGCACACAATAGCAAACCAAGTGTAGTTAATCGGTCAAAAAGGCTAGGCACATTGCTGTCAGTAAGCAGGCTTAAGTAAAATAATATATAATCTTTCCATCAACATCACTTCTTGGAATTTATAAGCCAGATTACGTCTTTTTTCCTGAATAGATACTGCCTATTCCTCTCTTCCTGTAAAAAAATATGCTTCTATATCTTCCAATTTTAATAAAATAACCATATTGTTTATTGTATATATTTTCAGTCGGTTAGACTTTGTCATATAAAATCTCAGAGGTGCCGTTGCTGAGGTTAAGTGACGTAATCCAGCCATATTTTGTAATAAAATATATTCAAATTCTGGGCAGTTTCAATAAAAGAGAGAATTTTTAAATCAACCACAAGTTGAAACTTCTGTTAAGCAAACATTTTGTTGGAAGAATATAATGAGAGATTTGTCAAAGGCATACTTACAGAGGACCCGGAAAAACTCATATTTAACTCCCCTATCTGCCGGCCTTTTGCGAAATGTTGGATGATTCAACCCTTTAAAAATTGACAGTTATGCAATGTAATTAGTACCGGCTTGATATCACAGGTGCTAGCTAAAATCCCAGACATACCAGTTTAGCCGATATTGTGCAGCTGCATGCCGCAGCCGCAAGGGGCTGGGCTCATACGTGGGTCCTCCTGCGTTCCCCGTGTTTTCTGACATACGAACTCCACTTCATAGCATATGTCCTCGCAATTCCAGAATGAGAATGAAAAGGTTTGCTCTGAAGTATTTATTGCACGGTTACGCATGAATTTCCTCGCAAAGTAAACAAGGCAGTAATAGTTATACTTTTATCGCATAGCAGCAGTGCAATATATTCTGAGCCTTTAAAGCAGAACGCTCGGAACAATACTTGAAAATCAAAAAACAGGGACAACCTTTTGCATGGATATGTATGTACGATTGCCGTGAAATAGTGCACCCAACGTAAGCATAAATTCGGCTTCATAAAACCTTTACAACATTGTTATAAACTATCCCGAATTACGTATATTTCTTTCATGGCTAAAAGTTATCACGTCATTCTAAAACTTTCAAAAAACAACTTATCACCATTAGTGCTTTTGGTTTAAATAGCAATGAAAATAAATTGGGGGTTTTGAAGGATTTGAATAATTCAATCAACCCAATTGCAAAAAAACGTGTTGGCCTCGATGGGAATCGAACCAACGACAGGAAAGAGGAGGCTTTAGTACAGCCAATGCTCTAGCCACCCGGAGCCGTAAGTTTAATCACACTTATTTCAAGTTACTCGCCTAGCATACTGAAACGTATAGCATTATCTAATTCTGATACATTTAGTTGATTACCCAAGCATGATTCCCTAAGAAAACAATCTAGAATCCATCAGATGAATACCAGACGCAATTAAGCAATTAGGGGTTTGACAGATTTGAATAATTTATTTGACTACTTTATGAAAAACTCGGTGGTTTTGGTGGGATTCGAACCGACGACAGGAAGGGGAAGGCTTTAGTACAGCCAGCGCCACACACGGGAGTCAAATGAATAAAAAGAATTGTTCCAGCTCTCGACCACTCTTCTTCTTGACACATATTTGAAAATCGGCCGACCTGAAGGAGTGCTGAAAGGCTTCTGCGCATTCTTTTCTTTCTAATGTAACCCCATAATCTATTGGGTCTATGTTATTGTACGCGTAATTTCAGTGTAAGCTTAAGGAAAGCCGCACGTCTGTGTGTGTTGTAGGTGTGTCTAGCTAGGGAAATTCCCCGCGAAGTGTGGAAGGTTGCAACACATTAGTGGTGGCTGCACTTAGCGGCTTCTAACAAGAACCCAACTCTCTATTTTGGCACCACGCAGCTAGGCCCTGCCTACCAGCTACAACCACCCCTCCCCCCCTCGACAACCGCTTTAACCGGCAGACCGAGCAATGTGAGGGTCTCCGGTATTGTGCATGTCTCCACACCCGGGATGTCCGCTTCCATCACCCAGACCCTACCCCGAATCCCCGAACATGGTGAGGGTCTCCGGTGCTGCGTGTATCCCCCCTAACAACTGAACGGGCCGCGTAGTGGATGTGCTGGACAAACACGGGGTCATCAGGGTGCGGCCGGCGTTATTTGGGATGCGCTCCCATAACAAATGCCACAGATGTGGGAGGGGGTGTGGTAGCCCGCATTAGTGCAAACTAACGCCGCACCAGCCGCCCTTGCCACTTATGGCACTCACACTCCGCGGGATCTGATTGAAGCCTGGTGGCACGGTTAGGGGCGTCTTTGACCGAGCCAGTCACCTGCGCCAGACTCCACCTCCGGTCTTTTTGACCATACCTTGATACCGGACACAGATGGATGAGGATTGAGAGAGCGAGGTAGCTGCAGTGCTAATATTCTATCACTTAAAATTAATCCACGTGCAAGTCACCGTCCCTGCACCACCCTGCTGTTGAGCGCAAGGTGCACATTGTCAAACTTGACGGTCGAACTGTCGTGTGTCCCTACCCATCCCCTTCCTTCTCCCTTCCCCCTTTCTCCGCACACTCTCGTGCCCCACGGACGAAAAGCCCTACGATGAGGGTGACATGCAAGCACGTAGCTCAAGTGGCTTGAGCGTTGCTGGTACTAAAGCCTGCCTCTTGCTGTCATGAGTTAAATTCGCACCTGGGCCTCTGAATTTTCCAGAATTTGCTCAAATGTGCAATGAAAATGTTGGAATCGGCCATGGCATTGTCTGGTAACTGATAAATTCAGTGCAGGTGAGCATTACATAACACACTCATTCGATACGGCCTAAATTTAGTCATACAGAGGTCACATCGCCTTAGCAAGTTATTAAAAGATCGATTTCCGTCATGAAGCATTCCTGGACAGGGAGATTTACCGAGTATCAGCTTGGCAAATTTGACTTCTAATCTGGTTTATCTTGAGCAATGTTAAGCAGATTATTTGTATCATTTAATAAGGAAATTACACTGCTGAATAACTTCACCTGATTAGGTTCACTAAATATTCAGGTAATCTAGAAAACACAGAGTGGTCCTGGGCAGACACCACTGAAATCCAATTTCAAAATATTCCTTTGAAGGTTCTGACGATGAGATGAAAAACATCTGCTGTCTCACTTTGCAAACATTTATGAGACTGAACATAGCTACTCTTGCATGAGCAAATGCCACGGTCTCTCATTTTGACCAGCTGTTTCGTTTGTTTGCAAAGCCTGGAGAGGGCTGACCTGTGATACTTTTTATGTCTCTTTTTTGGATAACAAAGGAGTCTGTCTGATCAACCTACATCTTGAATGGACACTTTTCAGGTCATCTGACTGATTGCTTCATACCCACAATAGTTGCCGTCTTTATGGAAATAGTTTGAAACTCCGCACTTTGGCGTGCCCACCGCTGCGCCCAAACGTGTGGTTTAATGTCTGCATTTGAGTTTTACGGAATATCTTTCACAATTTCAATGTCTTTGCCAGTATATTTTGATGGCTACTCAAGCGTACAGGCATATTTAACGAACTAAGTATAAGGAAATTTGTTCCAGATGGCTGAACTTTAAATTCCCACTGCATTATAACGAAATAAATGAAAGGATCTCTTTAAGATGATTCTTAAATGGTATTATTTCAAGAAATTTTATGGCACCTTAGGAATTAATCAGTTGGACCAATTCACTAATTTACCAAGAGGCTTGTACTCAGTTATTGACGAAGATTACAAAAGATGGTTTTCTTAAAAACGTATAAAGCAGCAAGGTAGTGTTTTAACACGCAATTGTCGGTGAACTATAAAAGTCCAAAAGACTTTTTGTGTATCGAAAGAATTTATTGCGTTTCAAAAGAAACTAAATTCGACTGTCACATATAAATACCGGAAGCAGTTACCGGGAAAACATGGTAGAAAAACTTAATGCAGCCAATCCTGTTTACTGGAAGGGAGGGGGTTTTCACATTTACAAATTTAAATTTGAAGTTTCTATTAGTCTGCATCTAGTGCATAGCTTGGAGACACCTTCATTTTTCAGTGTCAACAAACGATCATCAAATGAAAACTTGATGTCCGAAAAGATACAAAAAATGAGGTATCGCACAGAATTTAAACCGAATTTCTGAAATGTATTTTATATAAGCAAGCATTACTTACATGAGTATACAGTAATGACTTGTCTGCAACATACTAACACGATACTTCAGTCAAGCGAAGATGCCTGCACGAGACACAGTCGATATAAATGACTTCTTAAGTAATATGATTCGCGTTCTCCTTATAACTGCCAATATATGTTATAGAAAACATGCAAAAAACTTGCTTTCATGCATTAATTTGAAAGTGACCTACTTTTCCTTCGCCATATATTGTACTTGGAGAAGGGGAATTTTAGACTTTCACAAAGTTCGCAACTATGACATTTTATAAAATTATGAAATGTCCGTTCATATAGCATCGTATCTATTCGTTTTTAATGCTGCTTATGAAGTATATAACGAAATGCACATTCATTACAACATCAAATAGTCCCTATGCAACGTTTTCATTGCAAAAAATGTATCCAGCATATAGTTTGTGAACCTTAAACGCAGTTGTAACAGCAGCTTGGGTTTAAAATTAATCAGGCATTAAAAAGTATTTTAAAACCAAAATATACTTTTGCTCTTTTGAAGGTGGCTCCAACACGACTCTTTCATCGGGTGATAAGTAAAATTAGCGCTAAAGTGACACCCTAAAGACCTTAAATTAGTGCCCTCACATCAAAAATGGCAGTAGAATAATTGATCAAAGGAACGGCTGTTCCGGTGAATTGTCACTGAAACTCTAGGATTGATCTTTAAACTCAAAACTGTGTAGGAAATGGTTGGGAAGTATGAGATCCAGCATATAACCTTCTATAATATGAACATTAACGGATGGATGCCTCACCGATCAGTTACTTAACTCACTAGTCCCTTTATGCTCTGGGGCTCGCGCTCGAGCCCCGCCAGCAGCCGTACGGCGGCTAGTAGTATAGGCAAATAAATACTGCCTGAAAAGACAAGAAAGACTGGAATGGCCATTCCTTGCTCATTAGCCGTCATCATCCAGTCATACCCAATCCCAGGTAATGCACCACCCTAAGCTCGCCCAGGAAACTGTTAATGAGAAGGTCAACGCTCTAACCCATTGCACCATGGGCTCATTTTCTTACCGGTTTAAAAAGGGAATATTGATATTGGCCAATGGAAATATTGATATTGGCCAATGGATGCCTCAATGATCGGTTACGGACTCAACCATCCCCTTTTACCTTGTGTTTGCCAGCAATGTTCATCTTCTAGAATATTCCCAATGTCAATCAATTATCATGCTGTGACTTCACTTTGGTTCAAGCCTTCTCATTCACCCCAACGTACTCGCCCAAGGCCCCCTCCCAATGACCCAGAAGTCAATTGTCTAGCAGATTCTCGTTCCACTTATTGTCGTCATAACTGTAACTTCCGGCCTTCCCTTGCTGGTTTTTGATAGCCCCATGCCACATTCCTATTGCAAAAACAAGCTAATGTCAGAGAAAACGTAGATGCAGTGGAGTTTTTACTAAGAGGAACTGTTTTTCCATAAAATTAAACCCGTCTACTCTCTGCTGCTTGTTATGTCGTATACGTATTAAGCAAGCATCCTGACTTGTCTGATCTGCACTTTGCTTATCAAATCGATGTCGCCTTGGATAAATGAACGTGTGGTCACCGTGACTTGCAGGCTGAAGCACAGTTCTATCAGCGTCCTCTAAAAAACCAAGTTACTCGTACCCCAAAAAGCCTGATGTAGGGTTCAGGGGAAATAATGACCCTTTTCGGAGTCTTTCTGTACTGGACCTCCGTTTTCCAACAGATGACGATGGAGCCAAAGAGCAGACATCTCTCGGAAAGTATAGGTAAAAGAGACACCTACTGACATTTCCACCACCGCAACAAACTTACCCGGCACTGCTTAAAGAGGCATTTACGTTTGGGTGGGTATACCCATGACAGCTCAACTGCACTTTTATGAGCTCTTTACTCATCTGCGTGCCTTTGAGAGCTACGCTATAATATACCATCCAGTTTTTGCCTATTTTCAATTTACCTTCTCGTGTGGGCATAAATATTCTACTCAAAGAAGAGACTTTTCGGCCCTTGAAGCTAGTACTGCACTCGGCTGATCTAACCGTCCAAGTGAAGTTGAAAGGAAAAACCATACATCTACGTCCTTGCACTGAATTCCTTGCGCAATAGCGTCCACGTTCAAAAGTTCAACAACAGTGCCAAGAAATCTTCACCCCCTTTACCGAACGAAATTAGATAAAAATTGGAATAATTTACCACTTCTTACGGCTTTCCTTTTCATCATCCTACCACTCCTAATTTACGACGCCGATAGGAAGATCTACGTGAGTGAGCAGACACAATTAACTCTGACCAAGGATGGACGGTTTTTATTGCCTTCAAAGAACCGAAAAAAAAAGAACAATCTTAGGTGACGGAGTATGCCAGTACCGCGAAAAAGATTTAAAATTCGATTTCATCTGCCTTGCATGGTTTGGAATTTTGCAACGTTGTTAGTGCGTCAAATTACCTTTTATTTTGTAAGCATTTCAATTTGAGACATCCATAATTCTAAGCAAGTGCTTCTTTAACCCTCTCGTTTTCGTACGGCTAATATTGGGTAACTTGAACTGTTTGTCTACATAGTTAGGGTTTTCAGTTCCAAATAATGTGGTAAATGGGAAAAGTATCATCTTCCATCACGATAAACAGTCCGGGAGCATGACAGTCTGACCTTGTTACCGGACACAAGGTTTGATTCACCGCATCCTAACTGCATGAAGTAGCGTTTACAGCTTGATGTCGAAGCACGAGTGTGGGGAAATTACCATAAAAAGTGACCTATTTACCATCATTCACGTACCCTTGCACCACGGGTACCCCGACCGCCGCATCCCCTCAGGGTTATCTTTTTCGTCTTCTTGGCAGCTGAAACAGCTGGAGTCTTGAATGTCATGTCCTCTATGTGGGCGAAGCCGCTCTCACTGTTTCGTCCGATCGTTCGAAAGGGCCTTAGCCGGAATGACTTGCCCGGCGTGCGCCAAGTCCTTCTGCCATTTATTCAGGCTGTTTAAAGTTTTAGTGATTCGTTTTGCAGAACGCATAGTATGCGATGCAGTCTTTTGACCCCTGGTTTTAATTCGCTTGAATTTTACCTTTTTCCTAGCCCAAGGCGTCTGTCAAATCTGTCATTAACTTGCCGACGAAAAGCTTTTAGAATTGAAGACGAGATGATATGAATAAAAAGTCAGTTGGCAACAAGTGCTTCCTCGAAACGCTCAAGGTTAAAGTAGGTCTAGGGATTATCCTGAATGTTGTTGTATTCTCCTCGTTGAGGAAAGAGTCGTAGTTTAAATGACTATTTAGATGTTAATTAAAATCTCAAGTACCAGTTGGAATTTACGCCGAACTAGCAAAATAACTTATTTCAACTTAAAAAAATCCTTTCCATCATTCCTGAAATTTGCGAATTCGGTCAAAACTTTATCGGTTTAAATGCGTAGCTGTAAGTCACTGCAATCTGTGTCAGAGGCCAGTCAACGGAGTTTTACCAGTAGGCAGCAAGCCAATTAATCAAACTAAAATGAGTTAACTAAAACACACGTTTTCTTTCGGAAATTTTATTGGCAATAGAAAATGAAAAATGTGAAATAATTGATGTGACAGTTCAATTAGATTGGAAAAAAATGTTATAGGCTCCCATAAGACGCATGTTAAAAATATAAGTGCTTACTTGCCACCGTGACGATCGCAACTTTACTCTACCTCACTCTTGTTTTAACCTCAAGCGAGTTTAGTTTTATTCATAAAAGTATCCAGGATTTTCCCAAATACAGGGATCATCGGCAACTTTTTCCTCCTTTTATCCATTTGAATTTAAATCCATCCAACCAGCTGGAAAGTAAAATATAACTTACTGTTTGGTTCACCATACTCGAGGGAGAATGCCAGCGTCGAGAATGGCAACAGCGATGTAGCAATGGTTACCTCACGATCTCTTTACACGACTTCATTTCCTATTATCCAGCTGAGATGGGAGGTAGGCGAGAGACAATGGTTGCCATGATGGAATCTGTGTTTGTGCACCACACAAGTAACAGCCACAAACAGTATGAAGAGGGCTTGTGTTAGCCCTTCCGCTGCAACCTATGCAATCACCACTTTTACCGCGTTGTGGTCCACGCGGATTACGCGTGTACTGGTGGCTCCTGGTACACCAATCCTCTTTCATATTAGGGGTCTTACCTTTCATGTAGGAGGCTTGACATAATGTTTAGCAACTGGAGTCTTTCAAGTTTGACCCACCTCAAGGGACTAACTAAATCATTCTGTCCGCTAGCAGGTTTCACAGCCATGATGTACAGGCATCATGCTCGTTTAAAAACCAGACAACTTATTATTTTGGGACAAATTAAGCGCATACTTCTGTTGAGAGCATCCAAGTCGATTTAGGGAAACCAAATCAGGCCTTTTCTGGTAAGGTAAAAGGTGTTTAAATTTTTAAAAACTTGTGGTCGCTTTAACTACCAAGGTTTAATAAAATAAAAAACAAAACATTGTTGAATCCTTTGATTTGAAAAACCTGGAACATTAATCAATTAAAACGTCCGGCCGCCTCGGTGGGATTCGAGCCCACTACAGCAATGATAAGGCTTTTTTACAGCCAACCCTCAACCACTTGGGCTACGAGGCTCCACAGGCAGCCGTGAGTTGAATAACACTTGAGTCACCTTACCCGCCCAGTCAAATGAACTATTTAAATTCTGTCAAAACCCCGTGATTACTTAATTGCACCTGGTAGTCAGCTCGTTGATTGATTAGAAAATCCTACTTGGGCAGTCAGCTTACTGCCTCAGAATTGGTGGATTCCATTCATTACAGTAGGCTGGACAGTAACTTTACCCAAGTGTGAATAAACGCACCGCTTGCCTCCAGGAGTGTAATGGAACAGTATGAATCAGAGAAGGATGGTCGCAACCGCTCAATTCGCACCTGTTCACCCTCGGACTGCTGCATCCGCGCGGTCACTCACTGTTACCGATGTGACCGCACATACTCTGCTGCCGTGTTTCCTACTTGAAAGATAATAGGACGTAGGTCACTACCAAAACCACCTTGCTCCAAATTTTCCGTCGGTCAGACACTGAACGATTCAAATTTTCGCTGAAACTGCCATACATAATCAAAGTTCTTGAATATGCTCGAAGTGTAACCCTCTTTTGAACATTTCTTCTTGACCTTAGTTGACATGGACCTCTGAGTTGGATACGGGGATATGAACCCCCTGTGCTACAGGTGGTCTTGCTCTTACTTCCGCGGAGGTACCTCTTCCTGTATCCTAACTTTAACCCTACCCTTCCTAGCACCAACTCTACCTCTAGTAATAATATTCAATTCCCGTAGAATTAACACAGGGCCACATGAACTGCAGAAGAGGGGTCTATATTCCCACACATTCCCAACAGCCATACTCAAAGAAGACATTGAAGGTCGAGTTAAGCCAAACAAGGGTGCCCAAGTAGTTAAACTCCCCACTTCACAGGAATGCTTAGGAGCCTACAACGTTTAGGAATAGTAAGAGGTTAGACACCAGCAAGGCTAGTTACTAAACCAAACGCTAGGCAAACCTTATCTCACTGAGCAGAGCTGTCGTGAGTAAGAGAATGGCACTACCAACGTCTCCACAATTGCGATTTTATGCTCTTTTTCATCGCACTAACAGCTGTCGCCATCAAGAACATCGAACAAACCAGCATACGTCTAATGAACTTCAGAACATTAATTCTGGCTAAAGGTGACAAGAATGACGTTTCAAGACAGGATACTAAGACACGGGACTAGGAACCCCAGGAATTAGGTTGAAATCGTGCCAAATTTCAGGAATGGTACGTTTTTCTACATTCTAACACTAATGGTGACATTTGACCCTTCATTAACCCTAACCTTAACCATAACCCTATCACTAATACCCCGTCTGCCATCGTCCTCCTATGTTAATAACAAAGCAACTGCACAGGCTATTGGTCGCTGATGTCAGCTCTTTGATAAAAAGCGCGTTTCATTTTAAGGACACGGTAGGTGGTTGCATATATGCCCTCCCCGTGCATGGGAACAGGAGCCGGCCCTAATAAAAGTACCAATTATGAAAGAGCAATTATGGTTAGTTTGTTCGACCCACTTGTGAAAAACTCGATAGCCTTTGTGGGATTCAAACCCACGCCAGCAAGGGGTATGTTTTAGTATAGCCACCGCTCTAGCCAACTGAGCTATGAAGTTCCCACTGGGAGCCGTGAGTTTAATCACATTTGGGTCAAGTTATCCACCCAGCCTACTTTCAGAATCCCCTACTTATTAATTGCGCATGTTAGTCATCTAGTGGATCATAGGTTGATTGCTTATGAGATCCTGCTTAGGGGTTCAGCTTACTGTATCAGAATTGATGGATTTAATCATGTACAGTAGGCTGGGTGGGTAATTTCACCCAAGTCAAGGCTCCCAAAGGGGTCCTCGGGCTCGAGCGCTGGCTGTACAAAAGCCTTCCCCTTGCTGGTGTGGGTTTTTCTGAAGTGGGTCAAACGAAATATTAAAATCTGCCAAATTTTCCCACTAATCATGGTCAGGGTTAAGTTAAAGGCTACCGTTATGGTTTTGAGCAGGGTCAGTATATGAGGTAAAACACGATAATATATTATATATAATAATATATACCCTTCATGGAATATGGTGTGAGGCGAACTCTTTGAAGGGGTCAGGAGACCTTCATAATCCGGCATCCTGCCGGGTGGGGAGGGAGGGTGAACATACCAACAATTCCGACTGAGGACACAAAAGTGTATAAAGTTACCAAGGGAAACGCTGTGGGTACCTTGGCGATCTTGAGAATGGCAGATGCGTTTGCAGCTGACGCATGTCCACACCGGCTGATGGCCTTCATTGAATTAGTACCGTGGTAGAGGGGAACACAGGCGGGAATTGAGAAGGGGAATTATTTTTTAACTTTGAATTTTCCCACCCTTGATTTTTATTTTGCAAAAGGTGCAGAAAACTGGTTGCTTTGAAGTTGATTCCACGATCTTTGTGGGAAATTTGGTACAGGTGGTTTGAGCTTCAAACGGCAGTTTCCCTTTTGTATGCACAGTCGACATTATTCCTGCTTATTTGCGTGACACATGATGATGATGATGATATATGCTCTGCGTCCGATAGGGTTACTTTTTGCGCGTGTCAATGAAAGCCTGGCTGTGAGCTGTCGGTGCAGTATTTAAGTACTTTAGACCGTCTTTACGGACGATGCCTTTAGGGCCATGACGATGATATACAGAGTAATGGTGTTTGGGTCTTCTCGTCTTCCTCCTCCCCCAACTACCTCCGCAAGTTTCTCTATAATCGTTACTTATGTGTTCCGGATAGGTCGCGCTTGTTTTGAGACCCTTACTGATGGAATTCTGATTTCTCTTCCCCCCCCCTCCTGTCCTGCTCTCCACCATAGTGCATCATACAGTGTATATTTCTCTCATACACATTAAGATTTTTTCCGAATGTTGTGGGCTTCCCTGCCCCACAGAGGGATCCAGCTTTGCTACATTACTCCTCCGACTGTCTGCCCCCACAAAACCCCTCCGTTTAACTATTCTCTCATGTCTAGGGACTCAGGTTTTTGTGATTTTTTCCTTCCTGTAATTAATTTATTGAGCCTAATAGTCGCAAAGAAACCTCTCTTCAGTACAAGTAAGGCTATTTATTAATTCAATCTCTTATGAGGCAATAAATTACGTTCAGTTCTCTTCGTGATTTCATTAGAGCTTCCCTTCTCCAAAAATGGCGTCACCTAAGGCGTCTTTCGTTTTTCTCCACTTTCAGCAAGAGCCCTAGTTTTTTTTGCTTTCAATACTCCCTACCGGTCCTTCTTTATTCTGTACGGTCTTATGTTCTTGCATAATTAAGAAGCTCGTGGTAGCCAGGCTAATTGGGAGGAGATTAGGATACCAAACTGGCCGAGCTTGCCGTAGTTTCATCATAATTAGTCCGTTGAGGCTGCAAAGACGAGGCATGAGGCGGAGGAATCTGAAAAGGAGATAAAGTGATAGTGATCCGCAGTTTTCCGAGAATGCTGGCCCTCTCTATCCAAACGAAGATTAATGTGCTATCACTTCCATTAACGCGCACGTAGACGTGTAAACGCACAGCACTGGTGATTCTCCAGGGGAATGGACTCCCACCCCTACGGTTCCCTTTCCATTCTCCCCCCTCCTGTCCACCACCCCATTCACGCAGCTCCTTCAAAAATGGTTAGTTAAATGGCCTCCAGTAGGTGTATCCACTGCAGAAGAAATTTGAAAGCAGCAACGCCATTTTACCGCTCCTAATAAGCAATTAAATACGATTTTCGTGGCTTTGTGGAAATTTTAGAGATCAGAAACCCACTAGACCATATTTTTTGCGGTCACTGTGCAAAGTTACCCATCTATAGTGCAGGGTATTCTTTAATCCCTCAGTAGCTTTTTATAAGATGCCATTTGTTAAGACTAAAATATTCTGTGTATTATTGCTCTTTTTAGCTTAAGAGAGCTGTCATAGCCAGTATATGTCGGCATTTTTGAGTGCATTTTGCAACTAGTCTGAAAACGAGCCTGTTATCTGGGGCTGTCATCAGCAGCCATAAAAGAGTCCCTTGACTCGCACCACCTGTTTTCTCACAGTATACAAAGTCACCTGTCTTCACTTCTTATGCCACCAAAAATGGTTCCATCGTGATTCCATGCCCTCGGATTTGTACAGCAGTTCACCTGTCGATTGCGATGGTGTGAACAGTGCGCTCCACAGCGGGATGATCGCAGGGTAGGGGTCTCGTGCCTCAGTGGGCTAGAGTGGTGGCTGTACTAACGGTTTCCCTTGCTGATGTCGGGTTCGAATTCCACCGAAGCACCAGAGCTTTTCAGAAGTAGGGTCAAATGAATTATTAAAATCTGCCAAAAGTCCCTATCAATTATGGTTAGGATTAAGTTTTAGGCTACAGATAGGGTTGGTCAGGTTCAGTATACGAGTTATGACAGGAGAATGCACACCCCTCATGGAATTTGGCGCGAGATCAACTGTATTACGTGGTCTCGGGATGTTCTTATTCCGGCATCTTGCCAGGGGGGAAAACATACCGAAAATTCCGACTGGGGACAATAAAGTTCATAAACAAGGGAAACGTTGTGGGTAACTTGGCGATCATGGAATGGCAGATACGCTTGTAGCTGGCATATGTCCTCACCGGCTCGCTCTGCCACTGCTGATGGCTCATCCCTCTGTAGTCCATATCCTGATGCTCGGAGGAAACTGGGAGTTAACGAATGTCATTTACCTAAAGGGAAAATAAAATAGGCGAAAATACCCGACAATTTATGTTAACTAAGTTATATGCGCTAAGTCAATTGCTTAGCTCCAGAGTAGATACAAACTACAAAATGTTTTCCATATTTTTCACCTCTCCTTTTCCTGCAATTTTCAAGTTCACAATTTAGATATTTTATTTGAATAGCACTTCTGTTGCCTTATAGATACCGCAGTATGTAATAGTGTCTTTTGGCGGCCTCAGTATCGGTAGCTACCAAATATTTACCCATAGCTATAAATCCTGCAGGAACAACATTCGGTAGCTGACAGCATTTCCGAAGCAAATCAAATGCAACCTTTGACCCAACTGCTAGCGTCAACCAAAAGTTTTCCTGTTCCGGTTTTTTGCCATTTCGGGCAACGAAGAGCACTGTCTTCTCGGCAGGATTTCGGCTAGGCTTAGAGTAACCTCTATAATTTAGCGTAAAGAAGTGGCAGCTTTATGCTGCCAGATAAGCAGAGGGATGAAAATGTGTTGGTAAGGTTTGAGTTTACGTAAACATGTATTTTTAAAATCCAATATAGTGGATTTACCTATAATTGGAAATAAATCATACCAGTAGGTTTTACTTTGATTTTAAGGACTTATAGTCATCTTCCATGAAGCAGTTCAGTGATAAGACTATTCGAGCAAAAGGACTCTAAATAACATCTTTGACTGTAGCAGTAGCGCCATTTTGTTAATATTATTTGGACACATTTAACATAGGTGACCATTCCATAATTTGAAATATTTTCAGAACAGTGTGCGGCTTCTTTATTGCTTAATGAAGAACGGCAGTTTATTCTTTAACTTTGACTGACAGCTCCCTAATATGTCTAGATGTTTGGAAGTGCCGACGTGTGCTTCAGATAGGTTAACATCCAATGTAACAGTAATTTTGGCATTTAACAGCAAAATGCGCGCTTTTCTTTGCCGGAGGGTTACCAAAAGTTCAAAAAATTGAGCCATTCCCTTGATTGTGTCCTTAGAAAGCCACCGATTTCCGTGGGGAATTCAAATCAAAATATTACAAACCAAAATGGACATTGATATATTCACTGTACCCTCATGGGACACTGCATGGGTCAGGTAGACTGGGGAACTTCGATTCTTGAACGCAAGCTGGTTTGATTAATTGTCCATTTCATGATAATTTTGTCCAACAATGCTGAAAATACGATAAGAAGGAATATATTTCTTCGTCTGTGACATTTGACAGTACCCCATTTTGAAAGGATCGGTCATTAATTGCTTTACTGGTCTTTTACAAATGAACCCTGATTAGGGGGTAAACATAGTAAACTAGCGGTTCTGAAAGTGCCCGTTATTCCTGGATGTTACATCTGAAATCTCTGTTCAGAACGTTACTCGAAGGCCGTCAGTAAACATTTCTTTGATAGCCTTTTAAAGCGGCATATAAACCTTTGTTGCAATTTCAGCCAAATTAAGGTAGTATTCAGCTATAAATACAAGAGCTAAGTGCTCTGTTCACTGTTAAACGAAATTCTTTAAACATTACTTTAATTGAAGATACCCCTAGGCCACGTTGAATTCGACGTCGCTGATATACAACGATTGCAAAATCACACCAAAGTACAATTAACAGTATGAAATAATTTCGCAATTTATTTTTCGGTTAATGAAAATCCTTGAGGCTAGTAAATGAGGGGAAAAAGGAGAGAAGTTAAACGCATAGCCCGTTAGAAATATTAGAATCAGTCGATTTTGTCTTCTAAATCCTAAATCGTGTACCTCATTATTGTTCCCTTTAAAGGGAACTGCGAGTAATCTCTGATAATTTTTCCAATTTTAGTAAGTTTCCGTCATAAAAAAATCCGTTATAGAATACGTACTCCATTTGTGTCACACACGGCGGCATCCAAAATAAGAACCGGAAGAACTGGATGGCAAGAGATGAGTATACGCCGTAACCGATCATTCAGCTTTTATCGAACAACGGAATAAAAACCGTTAAAATCGTGAAAATCGGGATACGGGAGAGTATTTTTTTTGTTTTAGCGGGAAAATTCGATATTCAGTTGACTGTATCTAAGAGCCAGTAAAAAGCGGTTTTGCACTGGGTGGTACTACGTGGGCTGACAACTGGAATGGTCACAGTCTTTAGCAAAATTACATGTAAAACGCAGTATTATGTGGTAACATATGTGCACATAATATGCAGAAAAGCTGGCAAGTAGATCGTTTTACATTTCTAGAGCACGAACTGATACCTTTTTCTGACGGTTTTAAAATTGGCTCACTTTCCTATTACATCTCGTTTTCCTGTCCCGCAACTCAGTTTATTTTAAAAAAGCCTGCGTAAAGGAGCTTCGACTGTGACTGGTGGGGTTAAAAAACCTTTTATAAAGCTTGAGCGTGCTCTTACCAGCTATCGACTGTCCTCTGTTCTAATAATCTTCATTTGACATTCCATTCCGTTTCGGCTACATGCAATAAAAGCTCAGTACTGCATATAAACTGGGGTGTGAGGAATGGGTACATAATTGGATTGGGGCCGGTTAGGGGGCTGTTAGGGTTCCCTGTGTCGGAGGCGAAGGGGGATGGCGAGTAAATTTGACTGCAGACGGTGAACTTAATTGTCGACGATGCGGGATGGGGACAGAGGTGTTTATAGTTTCAACTGTTGTTCGCCGTGTCAGGGGGAGGGGTGGCGAGACAGTGAGATTCTACATGGTCCAGAAAAGATTAGCGGCTGTGGTTAGGTTGGGGGCGCAAATCAGTGAGCCGGGCACGCAGGCCTTCGTATTGAGAGTCCAGATCGACATGGCGGTTGATGCTGGTTGTGTTAGAGTGCCACGCCTCGAGGAATTCACGCGCCTGTTTGTTGTTAGCCATTGCAACAACTTCGGTTCCGTCCCAATTGAAGCGATGGTCGAACTCAAGGGCGTGCGCAAAGATGAGTGACAATGGGTCGCGTCGACGAATGGCTAGTTTATGTTCCGTAATACGCGTCCCAAGTCGTCGGCCGGTATGACCAATATAAGTGCAAGAACAGTTAGCACACGGAATGCGATAGATGACATTAGTTTGCTGCTCTTTGGGTACAGGGTCTTTTACTCGGGATAGTGTTGCACGCAAGGACGATGCCGGTTTGTGCGCAATGGAGATGCCAAACCGGTTTAATTGTCGGGCGATCGCTTCGGAGATGCCCTGCATGTAAGGTAGGGAGTAGAATTTACGCGGTCCGGGTTCTCCATTAGAGGCGAAAGTTTGTGGTTGCCTCTGGTGTCTGAGGCAGCTTTTCACAAAACTGACTGGGTATCCGTTGAGTCGGAATAACCGATACAGGTAAGTGAGTTCTTTTTTGCGTAGCTGATCGCTACTACAGTAACGAAAGGCCCGATGGAAAAAGGGTTCGAACGCAGCTTCTTTTATGGGCCGCAGGATGGTTGCTATCATAGCTAAGTATGATATCGGCATTAGAGCCTTTTCGGTGGACGCTCGTTGCGAGGCATCCATCACTGAGCTTTTGGATACTCACGTCAAGGAACGGAAGGATACCTCCTGTTGCCTCTTCACGAGTAAACTGAATAGCTGGGAAAACACTATTCCGGTTCAGATGCAACTGCTCCACTTCGGAGGCCTTTATGATAACAAATGTATCATCTACGTATCGGACACACATTTTTGGTCTGAAATGTCGTATAACCTTTTCTTCTAGTTGTTGCAATATTAGTTCTGCCAGTAGACCCGAGATTGGTGAGCCCATTGGGGTACCCTTAACCTGTTGATAGAACTTTCCATCGAATTGACAATAGTTCTTGAGACAAAGCCTAAGCATTTCTGAAACGTGCTGTATTGGAATGTCGATTGGGTTATCTTGCAGGCGCCGAGTTACGCTCTCAGTGATCAATTCATGTGGTATTGAAGAAAACAGGGCAACTACGTCAAACGATAGAATACACTCATCAGGACTTACTTTAAGGCCTTGGATCTTCTGGAGGAATGCCTGAGAGTTTTTAATGCTGTATTGTGATCCAGCGGTGAGGTGCTTCAGGTGCCGGTACAACCAATTAGCAAGGTTGTAAGTGGGCGATCCAATGAGAGGTACTATGATCCTCAACGGTGCATCTGCTTTGTGCACTTTTGGGAGGCCATATGCATGTGCAATACGGGGATCACTGAGATTTATAAATCTGGAGTCATCGGGGGTTATGAGTTTCAGTCGCGCGAGCTCAGTGATCTTCCTCTTCACAGATGCGGTCTGCTTTTTAGTTGGATCCTCTGCGAGTGGTGTGTAGGCTTCCTGGTCGTTGAAGACTTGATTAGCTTTATTGATATAGTCAGTCTTTTCCATGATGACGGTGGCGCCACCCTTGTCAGCAGACACAATCACTATGCTATCGTCTGTCTTTAGAGATATTAGTCCCTTTTCTTCTTCGATGGGCAAGACTTGGTGGTGTTTCTTTTGCCGAATGAGACTAGTGGCACAGCTGCGTATGTCCGCACGCATGTCTTCAGGCACAGCAGAGGTTAGTAGGACAGATTCAAGGCTGGCTAGGAGGTTTGTAGGTGCAGCATCGATGTGGCTGAATTTTGTACCCTTAGCTAGTAGGCTAATTTCAGCAGATGTTAGAATCCTTTTGGAAAGGTTAACAACTCTTGTTGATCTGTGGTTTTCATTGAGAGGACGGAGAAGAGATTGCAGTTTAACTTGAAGTTTGGTTCGCTTCTTATTTCTGGCGTCCATAGCAGTGGCATTTATTCGTTGTAGTATGTTCTCGAATACATTTTCAGGTAGGGCTGAAACGCACCGTGCTCGAAGGTCAGATATTGTTGCTTCAAATTTGCAAAGACGATGGTGAACGTCTGATATAACTGCGCTCAAAACTTGAAATCCGTATTTGCGCGCAAGTAGTCTTCCAGTTTCATTAGGCAAGGTGGGCTTGAAGCGAAGAGACTTCGGTAGAATATCATGATCGCGACAGCGGTGAAGAAACGTCAGTTGCTCGTAAGTCATCGCCTGTCTCTGTGCAAATTTCTCCCAACGTCTGGTAAGAATAAGCGTTTGACGCCCAAAAATATGTTGAATAGCTGAGGTAGAGTGCATTCCGAGATGATATAGTGAAGAAAAAAGAGCTCGTCGGAAAATAGAGCTGTACTCGTGAATATGCAAGTTGGTCACACCAACCCGTCGTCAGACGAAATGAACAGAGGAGAAATGAAATGGTCAGATGACCAGTTTGTGCTACAGGACAGACAACCAACTGGGGTGTGAGGAATGGGTACATAATTGGATTGGGGCTCTTTTTTCTTCAATATATATATATATATATATATATATATATATATATATATATATCGATTGCTATTTTTTTATTGTGTTTCGTATTAGAAGAGAGAAAATCATAAAAGTATTGGGTGTTATTTGTCTGCAGGCAAACGTTTTTGAAATCTTTCAGCGGCTTTCCCCATTACCCCGGGAGAATGGTACTGATTGATGCACATGAACTGCAGGCCTAAACTCTATGCTAATCTTTTAAATCCGAACTCCAGATTCGTGGCGCATGCGTAGGGCCACAAAGGCCTAGCAAGTCTCCTGGAAACCTATTTCGTCTCTTTTAATTTTCCTTCTGCAATCACTGACACAAAACAGAATACTGTTTGGTTAGCAGTTAAGAGAATGTAAGCACATGTACTAACGTAGTAAGGAAGTTTGAGTTAACTGCATAGATGCAGGGTTTTACCTAGATGAGGCCATCAGTTCTGACTGGAGTACTGCCATGTTATCATGATAAAGGAACCCAGTGCCCTTCGTATGTGTCGGTACTAGTTCGAATTTCGGACCCAGCTTATGAATTTTTTATGCTGACTGATTAGTACTGACAGATTATCGTCTGATTTCTGAGGTATATAAAAAGTAACAAGCTAGTTTCTTTGTTTTGAGGACCGAAAAAGTTCGGATAGGCGAATCTTTACGTTTGTAAATACCTTAATCCAAAGGAAAATGAATTTCAGTTGTTAAAATTCATAGCACTATATGCTGTTTTTATAAAATATATTTGAATGCAAAAGAGCGTCTAAAATCAGTAAGATAAATAATACTACACAGGTAGTTATTTCCTAACAAATGCCGTTTTTGCCGTTAAGTGAAAAGCAGGTAATTCAAAATCCGGCATCCTGGCGTAACTAAAATCTGCAGCATGGCAATGAAAATTACAAACCACTCACACAATCCTTCTAAATGGGAGACGCACTCCAGAGTTTCAGTTTACCTTTCCCGAGATTGACCGCGGAATGTAAGCTGTAGTTCTTTCAAGATTAGACTTGCGAACCCTCAGCTATCAGCTGACATTTATTCACCATGTCATTGTACCGGCCTGATAATAAATGACTGGAATCATATGTTAACCGATCAGACTTTTCAACTATTCATTAATTTAAACTTTACTTATAAACATATTTTATGCAACGCAGGCACTGAAGCATTAGCAAGAGCCTAGAAACTGCTCCATAAAGCAAAGGAATGAAAGAGGTAGCAATTATGCCGGGCTTGATTTCGCTGGTCACTTCACGCACTTTTCAGCCTAAAGTGCGTTACTTCCTTCCCTCCTTTTTATTTTGAGTAAGGAATTACTTGTAACCATTCTCACAATGTCCAGCAGTGGAGGGAAACTATAAATCATACGGCGGTTATTGTCCACAAACGGTCAAAGACGTTAGCATATTTGATTGCTTCCAGCTTTGCTCTCAAACTTTCTGTCGCACTGGGCAGTTAGCAGAGGATGAGGCTGACTTCTCACCGTCCCTTCCAATAAAAGCAGGTGTGCATTTAAAGACCTTTAAACACCTTGCCCAGATATATAAATTATTCCCATATAGGTTGGTGCGTACTGCAAGCTAGGGCTCTTTAAAAATTCCCATAACGACCCCTTGACAAAATACAGATTACTATTATATCTTTAGCTTGTTTGCAAAAAAAGTGGGACGAAAAACCAATCAGCGATAAGATAAGTTCGCAATAAACAGCCACAAGCTAGGAAAAATGGGGAGCAACGAAATTTTGAGAATTATTTTTAAAAAATACAAAGATTAGAACGGCCAACCAGAAATAGGCGCCGTCTAAGGTGACTCAGGAGTAATCACCAGATGCTATACAAAAGTTACAATACAAAGCCGTGCACAAAAGAATGGTTTAGAGTGGTCACGAAGAGTACTAAACGGAAAATCTGGAAACAACCAATCTAGGATGCAAATGCAAGTGCTAAAAACCTATATTGTCATCAGGAAAACTATTTTCAACTGACTTATTACTTTGAAACGCCCAAACTGTCGACAATCTTCCGTCATAGATACGTTAATTGGACTGGGTTATTCAGTTATAGGGCAGATTGCAATTCGATTTCGTCGAGGTCCACGGTGTTGCTTACAGGAAGTTGGTGCATGAACGGCGACTAGCGCGTGAATTAGATTATAGTGATAGTGAAATTGCGTTGCATCTATGGCACTGTCTCCTCCTTTTCCACCTGGGCCCGGCGTCCTTACAAGTTCAAGAAGACCGAAAGAGAGAGTGATCCTGCTATGTAGGATGGCCAAACAGGCTGCATTGTGGAGGTGCCATTGCAGCCTGGCTCTCTGTTAATCAATCAGCTACTTCTCACCAATGCATACTGGACTGACTGTGAGTTCCGGATTATCCTGTCATTTGGCAACATTCCAACCCATAGCTGTTAACGCATTGTGATAGCTTTAATCGAAGTAGCTCATTTATAGTGAGGAAAATGCACTGAGATTTCGACTCCACTCTTTATTCCCACTCCCAGGCACCAGTCCACTGTCTGTGTCGGTCGCTTTGCTGGTGCAGGAGATAGGCGCAGTGGCTGACCTTGTCTGCACTTGCTACATACTCGGCCTAGCCGATTCGGAGACCGGAAGATTAGGGCGCCGGGTCATTAGTCTGTCGTTGGTGTCCTTCAACAACAAACAGTTGTCCCATGATGCCGTTTTGAAATGGCAAAGGCTACAGCAGCGTCGCATCCTTCTGACTTTGAGCGGCCACTCCATAAGAAAGTATAGTCGGCACCCACCTGCAGAAGCTGATCCTGCTCAGAAAATCAGGTCCCCTGAGAGCAGTACTGTCCACCTTGCAGGGCACCAGTCCTTGAGCGAATAGCGGCGTCTTACTCTCCGGCCGGTTGCCACTTGGATTGTCTAAACGAGAAGGAACATTCTTGAATGCCAGATTGAGCGGACTCGGTCCAACATTTCGCAAGGTGGGCTGAGGTACCGAGAACAGAGGTTGGTGTCCGTTTGATTGTTTCAACCATGTTGTGCACCTGCAAGCCATGGTCAGCCTGTAAATGAAGTGATCCCAGCGTTTAGGGCGTGACTATCACTCTTGATGGTGCACAATGTAGCCCTTGAAAAAATGACGCCGTACAAAGGAGTTATGAATTTGAGTTGTCAGTTGACCTTCATAAAACTGATGCAATTGTGCCCTAATGTCTCCTTTGTATCCAGGCATAACGTCCAAAGCCTAGATGAAAGTGATTTGTTACAAACAGCAACATTAGTCGTAGTTAAAGTCAACAACCGGACTGACTGTACATCTTTTTGTGATTTCCAAAATTCAACGCGGCTTTAAGGATGTTGCTTCTCAGTATGTTTCATATGTGTTGTAAATTGTGCCATATAATAAAGCAAAATGATTCATGTCTGGAAAATATAGTACCGAAATATTCGTTCTACAAACTGGATGCATTCATGGGACTAAAACAAATAGGGTAACCACAATATGTCTGTGCAACTATGACATAAACTTGGCCTGCAACATGGCCTTAAGTCTTTACAGGAAATAGATGTTCCAGTGGCCCAAAATATATTATTGCTGGGCTCATTATCATTTATCCTTATGAAGAGCAGTTCCATTGATAAGTTTGAACAAGATGTAAGATTGCAGCAGACTCATATTATTTTCAAATAGCATATCCCGAAAATTGAGGAAACATTTCATGTTAAACAGATATCAGATCCTTTAGGAAATTTTATAGCACATTACTCATTTACATCGCAAATCCATATGGCAGATGCTCGTTCGCCGATCAGTTAAGGGACTCACTCCTCGGGTATTGTTTTGGCGCTCACTTTCGAGCCCCGCTAGTAGCCGCAAAGGATATAGGCAGAATGACAACTGACAAAAGAGACTGGAATGGCCAGTTTTGGCTTTGTATCTGTCATCGGTTAGCCATACGGAACCTCACTCGTTGCGGCGACTGGGGTTCAAACGGTAAACTGTTTATCGAACAGGAATAGGCGCACACCGATCTATTGGTTTCCCGAAGCAAACAAGCTCCGTATGGGTGGCAAAGGTCACGAACACGCAACCAATTACCAGGTCGAAGTCGGCCAAGTTATAATTGTAGAGAGGAGAGACCACAGAAAATATGAGTAGATTTATACAGTCTTTTTCGGGATTATTCTGCCTTCATTCAGCCAATCATAACCGTGACTACCAGCTGGGACTGGAAACACAATCATACTCTCGAGTACGGCGCAGACAGTCCACACACTGGGTGTAGCAGATGGGTCATTAGCACTTCATCGAACCGAAGTTCATCAGTGCCTCGCCACCTGCTTCGGGATGCCAATAGATAGGTGTGCGCCTATTCCTGTTTGAATAAATACCCGATCTGCAGCGACAGAGTGACAGGTGGCGTGACACTGATGAACTTCGGATCGATGAAGTGCTAATGACCCATCTGCTACACCCAGTGTGTGGATTGTCTGCGCCGTACTCGAGCGTATGATTGTGTTTCCAGTCCCAGCTGGTACTCAGGATTATTATGGGCTGAATGAAGGCAGAATAAGCCCGAAAAAGACTGTATCCATCTACCCCTATTTTCGGTCGTCTCTCCTCTCTGCAATATATATTTTTATATATATATCACGATAGTAATTTCTGAAATTATTAAGTACATGACGTGGAATTTGGTGAGCGAGACATTACTTGTTAAAGACAGACCCGAAATTTCAATAAAAATTTGAGTTCAAGACCATCAACTACTGTGGACTAACCCCGTATTACCCATTCTGCAAACACGTAGTACTACATATAGTACACATTTCATATGGCCATGACGTTATACGTTATATCTAGGCTTATAGCTACTTCGTAGATCTGGAGTACTATATAACGTATAATATAATTCTGCTTATATTACTAGCCACTACAGCTGCTGGCAGGGCTCTAGAGTGAGCTCAAAGGTATAACGGGATGAGCGATTCCCGTAACACGTCAGTGAGTGTCAATATACCACTGTTAAAATTCCCGATCGAAAGCGACAAGACAAGAACTCGTTGCGCAGTGGGTTAGAGCTTTGGATTCTTACTAATAAATTTCAAGTTCAAGCCAGGGGTTCCACAAAACATGGGGTTGGGTATGTCAAGTTGATGAGCCAGAAATGGTCATTCCAGTCTACCTTGCCTTTGCCGGTAATGTCTTTGTGATATAAATATCTATGAATGGTAGTAATAGTAGGTAGTAGGTAGAAGTCCAATCGGTTCTTCGGGATAATATATGAAATCGTATTTGTAATTTTTTGACACTGGTTCCCGAGGTCACTATTATAATATAGTAAATGTACGAAAAATAATAAATGGAACAAAAGTGCTCAAAAAAATTGATATAGAGGACGTCGGTATTCCAAGATATATATATATATATATATATATATATATATATATATATATATATATATATATATATATATATATATTGATATGTGGAACCGACAAAAGACAGGGAGATTGAATGGCCATTTCTGGCTTATTAGCCGGCTAATAAGCCAGAAATGGCCATTCCGGTCTCCCTTGTCTTTGTCGGTTCCACATTATCAACATATGCTACACGTCGCTATGCGACTGCCTGTGAGTACTCTAGTCAGAGTTCCAGGGCACAACGGAACATAAATGTTCCTTAAGCAGATCAGTGAGCCACACACTATCATCATATTCCCGATCGCAACCGACAAAGCCACGAGCCCGTGGCTCAATGGTAGAGCATTCGACTCAAATACCAAAGGTCGTGGGTTCGAATCCCAGGTGTGCCACACTTGGGATTGGGTATGACTGGCTGATGACGGCTAATAAGCCAGAAATGGCCATTCCTGTCTCCCTTGTCTTTGTCGGTTCCACCTTATCAAAAATATATATTTAATGAAATACGGGCATCCCAAGATATTTAATGAGAAAAGACCAAATTCTTTGGGAAAATAATAACTTTAATGCGTAAATTTTCGAGACTGGTCCCTCAGCTCATCGTCAGATTACGGGTAGTGTACAGGAACAATTAATTAATTAACCGTGTCTAATAAAGGATTCTACAGTTGGGCAAAACGCAAACCAATACGCGTTGAGTGCATTCTGTCATCCTGCCGTGATTGGTTCTGCGCCCTTGAATTCGTCCTTAACGATTTTGTATGCGGCATCCAAATCGATATGCCGGTTGATGCATGCCCCATCTGATTGCATTGCTTCCAGGAATTGATGGCCTTTTCTGTTTGAGTTCTTTGGGAACAAAATAACTATTTAGTAAAATTTCGAATCTGGCCCCCCAGTTCGTCTTCAAACAAATGGGAATGTACAGAAAACCGTTAACCTTACACAATTCCTAACACAATTTTCTATGGTTGGCTAAGTTCGAGCCAATAGAAGTTCAGAGTTTTATCCGGTCAATAGTGACAGTTTTCGCTTCCCTTGAGAAATATTTCATTGGCCTCTTAATCGATATGCCTGTTATTGCATGCCTCGTCTGAGCGCATTGCCTCCATAAATTTGCGGCCCTTCCTTCAGTATTCAGTATCTGTATCAGTATATTTGAAGGAGATGTAGGTGAGTCACCTTTGAATTCCCTATTTGTACATGCGAGTTGTGGTATCAAAAAAATAGTATCTCGATATGTTGGCGAGGCCAACATAGTGGAACATAGTTAAAAAAGAGCAGACAGTGAAAAAAACTCCCGGTGATATTTAGGAGAAAAAAACTGTTGCCCTTGGGAAGGGGTCCAAAGGGGCGCATTTCGGAGGTCACATGAATCAGCCAGATTCTCCCTTGCTGATTGCAGAGTCCGTTGAGGGATTTCAAAGGCGGAAATATATGTCCAGATCATCCTCGGTCCATTGCGGTTCGAACCAAGGGAGAACATTCATACACCTCATGGACGACGGTCGCCAGGTCCAGCTGATGCAAATACTCACGGTGTCACCAAGGTGCAAATAAGTTAAGCAGCGAAGACCACGAGGACCCCAGCATGGGAATAATGGGAGAATGCAAGCCCTCGAACTAAAATAACAAACATAAAGAAATGTTACTCAAATATAGCTAGTAGTATCATAAATGCATTATTTTATGACGTCACACTTGCAGCTTTCAGTTAGCGTTGTAGATCGCACCATTATATCGATCTAACTTTCGCTTAAAAACCTCCAAGGA